>VDFB02000015.1:573875954-574082778 GCA_007258455.2 Sequoia sempervirens | reverse complement strand
ATGTTTTGATCTCCAAGGGTTCATCGTTTTTCTTAGCCAGCTTTGTGTTCAAATTCTTCATGCCTTAGCCAAATTTCCAACCTATCTTGCATTCTGCTCGGCGCACTTCACTCTGATATTTCATCCGACTCAGGCTCGAGAAAAAAAAAATGCTTTCATCAGGAATTTGATCAAAAATTACCTAGGCATCCAACTTCAAATTCATCCGCCAAGGTGGCATATTTCAACATCTTTTTCCTTTCTTGCCTTAGAAATTTTTAGATTTTCGTTAGGAAATTCACCAACCTGGTGCCCATTTAAAATCTCCAACCTGAAGGCTTCAGCGAAGTGTGGAAGACCTTAAAATCCATTCTTCATCGCAGATGCCCGATACCCAGAAGAAAATTTTCTTCAGAACTTGTCGATTTCATGGGTATACAACGAACGGGTTCATTTGATTTTCTCGAATTTAGAACCTTTAAAAAAAAAAAAAATTCAACAACTCTATTCTTGTTCTTCACATCTGTGAGTGTTTCTTGCTCTGACTTGAAAATTTCTATCAATCCTGTGAAGCTGGCATCTGGCAATTTTATTCATGTCTCAGGGAAATTTCATCACTCCAAGTCCAGGCACAATTTTCCTCTAGAGAGGTGAAACTTTGATAACACTTAAAAAAATATTTAAAATCACTTAGCACTTTGAATTTTCCTTAGAAATTTTTATTCACCTTCAATCACTCTGCCTGTGGTGAGGAAAATTTTATCAACTCACTTATCACAATTTTCTTTCAAATGCCTAGAGTGCATCTTGCATGTCATGAAGAAAATATTTTCCTTTCTCAACGCCCAACATATTCATCTTCATCACCTTAGGCGCATTTTATGTTTGAAGAGGACATTTTAAATTTCAACGCCTAGTATTATTCACTTCACCCTTGGGCGCATTTCTCACTTGTAAGAGGATATTCTTTCCAACGCCTAGCATATTTTATCAACCTCACCTATACTTAACCACTTTTCAACTCAAATCCACTCTTTACTTGGCGCATTCAAAGGCTGGAGAGGAAAGTCAACACTAAAATATTCCCATCTTGCACAACGCCTAGCAACCTCTACTTGTCTTCATCTCTATTTGGGCGCATTTTATCCCTTGAAGAGGATGGGCGCATTTCTTACCTTGAGGAGGATGGGTGCATATAGTTATCAACTTCAATATTTGGAGTATTTTCCCTTCAACCTCTTTGGGCGTACACATGACAAGGTGGACCCACCTCAAGGCGTTGGGGATCTCTTCATATGCCACTTGTCCTTTGTCTTCATGTACACGCCTTGCATGGACACCTTTGTCTTTATATGCCTTTGCATGTATACTTTTGCATGGAGACGTTTTGTCCTTTTCCAACTTTGCATGCCTTTGGTTTTATCCTCACATGCCTCTACTTGGGCACATTTCAGCATATGAGGAGGATAAGCATGTTGACGCCTTGACTTTCCCTTGGCTTTCCTCTAAACTTCTCAACATGGGCGCATTTAAGACATGCAGGGGGATGAAACTCAATGCTTTTGTCCTTACATGCCCTCACTTGGGCGCATTTGAGCATGGGAGGGGGATGAAGTTTGTTGACTCTTTGACTTGCCAACCTTGGGCGCATTTCAGCTTGCTAGAAGATGGGCGCATATTTGCTGTCATGAAGGATGAAGCATACCTTAGGATTTTTTTTTCATCAAACTCTTAAAGTGGGCGCATTTGGCTATGTGTGAGGGATAAACTCAACACTTAGAAATTTTTCAAACATCCCTACCTTGCATGAGGGCGCATTTTGCCATAGGTGATGGATGAAACTGTTTTTACTTAGAAAATTTTATGTCTCTTCATCCTTGAGGGCGCATTTAGTCAAGGCAGGAGGATGAAATCAACACTTAGGAATTTTTTTTATTCTCTTCAAGTCACCTTGCATGTGAGGGCGCAAATGGAGGCATGAGGTGGATTTCAAATTTTGGAATATTTTCAATCATCCTGAAGGCAAGTTGGGCGCATATGGAGGGGTCTGCAAGATGAAACTCAGACTTAGCCATTTTCCTCGTCTTCGCCAGCTTCTTCATGCCTTATTATAAATAGTAAGTCCTTTAATTTTCATATCTCAAAAGCTCAGATTGCTTTGAAATTTTGAACGCTGGATCTTCATGACTCCGTCAGCCTGTTCACACTGCCATCCTAAGCCTACCTGCTAAAAATAGCATGTTTCTGAAAGTGATTTACTATTTATAGTAACTGCCTGCTTCTGATACCTCCACAACTCCGTTTGATTTGAAATTCGAATGAGGCGCTCCTCACCACGTGACCTGCCTGTTGACATCGGCGCCTACTGTTGACTTTCTATTTTTAGCCAGTTTCTGAAATGACTTACTATAAATAGTAAGTGCTCCGTTTGCCTTCATATTTTACCAGCGGATAGCTTGAAAGATACTGATTGCGGTGGTATACACCAGTTTTTGAAAATTCTGACTTTTTACCCCTCTTTTCGGGCCCCGAAGCTGGAAACCCTAATTTGTCCTGCATGTATATCAAACGATCTCCGTTTGTTCTCGTTTTTGTTGCATTGCGATCAGCTCGTGATTCTGAAGTGCTAGGAGGCGGCTACCGGGATGCATCTGCTAAAAATAGTAAGTTCCTAAATGAGTGACCATCTCCGTTTGCATGTCACATCACTGCGAAGCTCTCGAAAAACCCATAAGGAATATGCAGACATGCAAAGAAAACCCTGACATGCAAACCCTAAAAATAGCCTTGGAAGGCTTAACTCTGAAAGTTATCATCTCATTTTGCATGTTATACCATCGTGAAGGTCTCTGAAAACCCAGAAGGAATATGTAGACATGCGCTGAAAAACTCCACATCCAAACCCTGAAATCTGCTCTGGAAGCTGAACTGCTAAAAATAGTAAGTTGTCTGTTTCAGCTCAAATTTTGCCAGTGAGCAGCTTGATGTGCTCTGAATGCAGTGTGACTGTTAAAACTTCAAGAATGCTTAAGGAACGCCTGGAATTACACACTTACTAAAAATAGTAAGTTGCCAGAATCTGATGAAATTTCAATGGAAGCTTGCTGGAAGCACACTGACCTCAATGTTAATCTCAATTTTCAATATATTCACTTTGCTTGACCACAAACTGGTTGGAAAGTTGAAAACCCTAATTTTACCAACTTGACCAAAATCCCACATCAGACGGGCACACCCCGAAAGACAGACAGCAGAAAAGGGACAGAAAGAGAGAGAGAGACAACAGGAAAACTAACTAAAAGCAAAGCCAAAATTAGGGGGTCCCCATTTGCAATGGGGCGATGTGTGAAAAAGGTCACAACAAGTAGCTATTCAAAGTAGGAGAATTCAGCTTGAGTCTTTGAACTTGACAAAAAAGTTAAGAAGCAAATTGAGTTGCATTCACTTTCCCTACTTGTTCTTTGTTGATGTTTTAATTTGTCGCTTTCGTGACAACACAAAATAGAACCTCCCGGATTTAATCTATTCTAAAATCTATTCTTTGAGGTTTTGCATAAAGATAAAATAAATAAGCAAACTTGACCTATTTGTTTTGATCTTAGAGGCTAGAGCACAAGACTGTGAAAAACTCCTATTCTCACAAATGAATTTTCTCAATTTATGAAAGCTAAAACATAGACAAGTATGCAATCCAAGGATTAAAACAAAGATCCTTTGGAGTCATATCAACAAATTGATTTGGAAAATAGTTCATGACACACAGAATAGCAATGATCTGAAGTATAAAGACAAAGACAATTAATGTTACTTAGCCATTCTAGGCTGCTTCATAACCATGAACAAGGTAGTCACACAAAGTTAACACAGATCTTCCTTATTAATTTACTTCTTCAAACAAGTAAAATATGGAGTTTTCTTACTTTGAATGGAAATATTCGCAGCATAAGAAAGCTTCAATTTCTCATTTACTACACATAAACAGTTAAACAATTTAATCTAACTTCAAACTTGAATGACAACTTTTGCTACATAAGTGTGGCATCAACTCTCATATATTGTATATGTAAATGACATGTTTATAATTTTCCAATTGTAGCTTCTTGAAGCTTCAAAAATAATTAAAATAATTTCTTTGAGAGCAATTCAATCCTCGTCCTCTTAAAATAATATAAAATTTTACTTTCTTTTCATTTCTGCTTCTCATCTTGAGCATCCATCTAAATCAAGGGCTCTAATCTTCTAATTTTGCCTTTAATTCACTTTAACTGATCCTCAAGCTTGGCTTGGGCGTCACTTTGAATTAAGGGCTCAGATTCGATGATTTTTCTCCTTTATTTCACTTTACTTTCCTTCCAATCTTCTCTTGTGTGCACAAACTAACTTGGGTGCTGCAAGTTTCTTTGTTTCTATCTTCATTTTAGTAAAAAAATACATGTTAATTTGGTGTCCAAAAGAACTTAGGCGCCCAACTTATATACTTTTTCTTTATGATTCTCATCAAGGATTTGCTTATGTAGATACCAAATTAGGAATTCCATGCCTCACACAACAAAAACAAAAGTTGGCTCTTATCAAGGATTTTATGATTTTCCTCTGGATACCAAAATCGGGAAATTGATGACTTGGACACCAAAACTAATGATTTGAAAATGTGACACCAAAAATGAACAAGGCATGGGTGCTCGGAGTGCTTTTTTATGAGTTTTTGAAAGATATTGCAAAAACTTTTAATCTTTCATTAAAATTGCTCCATTGTTCATTCTTGAAAATTGCACCATAGAACCTTTGAATTCGACAAGTTTCCCGTCATTTTGCTACCTCCTAATACCATTTTCATCCAATGAAGCTTGCATTTGTACTGTTGACCTTCTACCATTGCCATCAACCACTTTTCACCAAAAAAGCAAAAAACATCTTTCTAAAAATAGAAAGTTATGATTTTTGTGCTTGTCTCCTCAATTTGAGACAACAAAAAAGCAAAAAGCAACTTAATCTAAAAATAGAAAGATTGACCTTTGGACTTCACTAAAATTGCTTGTCTTGAATATTGGACCCTCCAAAGTGACAACTTTATGCTTGGAAGACAATCCTCATATATCATTCTAACTCAATGTGCCGAAGAATATTTGTCTTAGCCTCAATCCTTTATGTCTATGCTTTGTATCTGCCATCATAGTCTTTCTTTGAACTTCGCCCTTTCTTTCATTTGTTTGTGCTATTGCTAAAGTCTCCTCAAGATTCATAGCTTGATAACCTTTGTGACAACTAACCTACATATAGACCAAGACAGACAAACACCTAAGGACTTAACCACTTTGACAGAAAAGATAACATAATTGACATTAATGTGACAAGAATGACTTGATATTTGGCTATAGATACGATTAAAAACACAGCTCTTTTTGGGGTAGAAAATTTGGGTACCAACATTCTTGAGCATAAATAATATTTAGATATACAAGCAATGCAGCTACTAAGTTGGTTTTTCCCCTTATGGGGTTTCTAGGACAAATTCTCGTACTTCATGGTGAATCTGTTCCACTTCCAGCATTGTTTTTCTCTGTTGTGAACAGTCATTTGTGTAAACAAGCAGTACAGTAATTTAATTCATGATCTACTAAATTCTACATAGAATCTTGCGAGCTTACAGATCATCTAAACTTCCAAATCTCACCTCATCATCATCCATATCACTGGCCATTCTTCTAGCTGCTCTATTCCAGTCCCTAGTACCAATTTTGACCTCAAATTTTTCCAACTCTTGACTTCCACTTACCTTGTGATGTGTATAACCTGAAATTACTTCTCTACCTACTAAAAATCACACAAACACAGGAAATTCAAACCTGATCTGATACCACTTTGATCCCTAAAATGGAGCAGATATTACTCAACAGTTCATCAACAATGGAATTCTACTAGCTCTAGTAAAAACCCTCACAAAGAAGACTGAATTATACTTGCAATTTCTGTAACAATTTAATCAAATTCATATGCTTAACTGGGAAAACATGGAACCACATCCATAATACTTAAAAAACAGATAACTAGAAAGCAAGACAATGACTGAACACCAATATACCCTGGAGAAACCCAGGAAAACAAAAAAAAATAAAAGAAGTGTGAGCAAAGAGCTATTTTTTCTACCATATCTAGTCAAATACACTGTAGATAAATGACATTACATCCACAACAAGCTCTCTACATGGTCAACTGAGCTTCAACACCTACAGCATTGTCTGATACTTCACAACCACTATTCCACAGTCAAATTCCCTGCATAATGAATATTACTAAGGTATCAAAGAGAGCCAGCATTTTCACAAGATGTGTCATGCATCCATATAGCTCTTCCATGTCTCTATTGGCAACAAAAGACGTCCCAAACCCCTAGATGTGAACTGAAATGTCAAAGATCTTTCAACTTCCCATCTTGGCCAAACTAAATGAAAATACCACAAGTTGTTAGGAGACGATTATGAAATTGCCGGGGTGGTTGCAAGGCTGCCGCCTGCTTGAAACAGGCGATTTCAAAACCACCAAGGCAAAGATGAAATCCCTTCCTGTTGTGAACCAGCAGTTTCATTGTCATTCAAATTTCACTTAGTTTAAATGTCTGAACCCTATCTTCTGACCTCTTTGTGATGCTCCAGATCACCTGAAGACTACATCCAACCTGAGTACTAACATTCTGGATTCAAAACCACCAAATTCCACTCTGCTAGACAACATGAAGTCCTGAGAAAATCTCCTGACTAATATTGGCAATAAATGACCCCTTGGCCATGCTTTTCTAATATCTATTTTATGGATCAAACGACTCAGAAGATCATAATACTTTCAAGGCTTCCATGAACTTCAAAGCGAATTTCAAGAGAACATGTAATAATCAACCTTGAATTTTTTTTTGAAAAAACTTGTTATCTCAAAACAAAATGAAATGCCAAGCACTTCCTTTCCACTTTCTGATCACCAAGTTCCCAGTGTGGGCAAGGTGAGAGTATATAGTGTATAAGATCGCAATTATATTTGAAATGAAATAGCTGAAGGTAATTCACTTATCCAGTGGGGTTAGCTTAGCTCAAACAATACTGGAAATGTAAAGCAAACTCTTCCACTTTTCAGTGGTGAGTGAATACAATAAGCTAGAGCAACTCTTTCGCTTTTCAACTGTGAGTGAGGACCAATAAGCCACTTATTTAGTAGGGTATGTAACAACAAAATTCCAAGAGCAGCTCACTGGTGGTACTACCACTCAGTGTTACAATGTTAACTCATTTGAAAACTTCTAAATTCAAGATATGCATCTGTTGTTACAAGTATGGTCATGAAAGAAATTGATTGAACATCCCCATATGTATCACGACATCAAAGAACTAACCACCCATCATGGAATTAACAAATTTACCTCAAAGATTGGCAAATAGATGACTGGTGCAGGTCTGAAAGAAGTCTGAAACCTTTATGTTACGGTCTAGGCAGCAAGACATAAACTCAGAAAAATTCACCAAATCACTCCCACACGCGCCCAAAATGAATGCAAGCTATAACCATGTATCCAAAAAGCTCTGAATGACTTATCATATCATCATAATATTCATACGGAAAAACCAAAACTGAAACGTAGAAGCAGCTCCAATGGCGAATCCTAGCTAGAATCACACCATAGTCTAGCTAAGGAATATCTTGCAATTCCGAAACTAGAAATCCATGAGGATTTTGTCCTCAAAGATTGAAAAGAACCAAAGCCATTTTGGTAGCATAACATTATCATTCTTCAGCATATCCAAATGAGCCCCCAACACCTCCTCATAGTTTAGATGTCAAAAAACATTTTTTTTTTTTTTTGAAAATATTTTGCTTTTTTGTGTTGTTGCTTTTCAAAAATTCATTTTCTTATTCATTTTTTAAAAAGCATTTCTTTGATTTTCCATTCACTTTTCCAAAAAATGATTTTCTTTGTTGTCAAAAAAGCATTTTTTTTTGCATTTTTATTGCTTTTTCCTGAAAAGGCACTTTTTAAAAAAATTAAATAATTCATTATGTGCAAACATTTAATCACCTTTCCAACAAGCTATTACACTAAGTTGTCCTTTAATTATTTCTCAACATTAGACAACATTAGTGAAATATTAATTAGTTAACTTAATAACCCACCCAAGTTGCGGAAAGTTCCAAAACAACATCAAAATACAAATTTGACCACGCCGATATGATATTGAGGCAATAGGTGAATAATAGAAGCCAATCTAGTGACTTACTATAAACAGAATTGCTCTCCAAGAAGTTTGGAAAACACCCCAAAAGTCAAAAAACACTTCAAAGAGTGTCATTCAGATCAATATTGCCCACACAGCTCATTGCCAACAAAAGAGACCTTGTAACTCTAAAATTGCATCCTCCAGGATCTTTGGAGTCCCCTTGCCTTACCAATTAGCCCACAAGAACTCAAGAAATAGGCTAACAGTCTGCGAACTGATTACTAAGAAGGAGACATTATAGAACAAAGGTCCAACACCACAAACAAAGCAACTGATTGTTATACTCTAATTTGGACAAAACCAATGAAAGCTCCAAAAGAGTGTTGAAAAACTAGAACTAGTCAAGAAAACTTCTAAAGAGGAGCAAATAAGGACAAAAGGCCTCCAAGTGGAGGCGAACAGCCTAAAGAAGGTTTTAGACATATAAACCAAGCTGAGCCAAGAGGAACATAAGGCAAAGGTGGCTCAAGATGTGAACTACCACACAAGTGGTATAATAAACAAGCTCTAGACAGAACTAAGTAAAGCAAAGAAAATGGCTTTTGACTTGGAGGTTAAATTGAAAGAGGTAGACAAAAAGATAAAGTCCTCTAAAAATAAGGTAGTTTCCACCAACCTCATCAAAACCAAAAACACCACAACCAACCTGAACAAGGCCCTAAATTTTATTGACAGCACCACATACCTCAACAATAATGCACAAGAAGAAGTGAATAAAGTAGTTTACAAATTTGACAATATGTAATGTCCCCATTTCCAACATGATTGTTTAGCATTTGGAAAGGGAGTTAGCCTATTCATCATTCCCATGGGCTAATTCATGAGGTAAGGGAATGTGGTTTGGGTCTTGCATAATTAGAAAAATATTTCTTTTATGGCTCAATTATTTTTATTTGGCTTAGAGGGCTTGGGAATTAATTTCCCATAATTTATTATTATTTTATGTGAAGCCAAATTATTTTAAAAAAATTTCTATGGGGCTGGGCCACCCATTTTGGGAGATAAAAGGAGGGAAAAATCAATAAAAAATTAATGTTTTAAATTATGGGAAAGTGTGCCCAAATTGGAGAATTAAAAAGAAATAAATTCAAATTTGAAAAGGAGGAATTGGGTGCCCAAATTGGGTCAACCAATTTGGAGGGATAAGGTGAGTTTCCTATATATACAAATTCTTTCTAGAGGCATTTCATCATCGTGCATATTTTCTTCGGTCTTGCTCGGCAACTTGTTGCAACTATTCCAAGGACGAAAAACCCTTGTGAATTGTGGGTGAGTCGGACAAAAACCTAGCTCATCTTGGGAGGACTTCACGACAAAGGTCTACTTGTGCTTCAATGGCATTTTGTGATGGAAGTTATACTCAAATTTTCAAATCAAATTAGGCGACATATTGAAGGAAAAGTTGGCATCATTTTGTCTAGGGTTTCACCCTAGAGTGGAGCGCCCTATTTGGAGGAGGCGCGACTTGCTTTTTGAGGGGCAATTTGGCCTTTGGAGGTCATAGGCGAGCTTTGCAAGGGTTTCAAACCCTCATATTCAGCCCAGCTAGCCAGCGCACCTATTTGGTAGGGTTTTGAAGGCATCTTCATCCATGTTTTGCATTCATTTTGGCATTTTGTCATAGCTGGAGTAGTTCGCCCAGCTAGGGTTCATTTGGAGCATCATTTTTTATACATTTAGGCATGTAACTAGGACTGATTTGTAGCAGCAGACTTCTGAATTATTTCCGGGCATGTTTGAGCCCATTTTGTGATGTATTTGCATGGACAATAGTTCTGATTTTGTAGCAATAGATTGGACAAATTGGAAATCAGATTTCTTTCATGATTGGATGGTCATTTTGTTGTTGTTCATTGCTGGTTATAATCATAATTGAAAGATGGATATATTCACCCTATTGTTTGGGCATTTTGGAAGCATATATGCTTGTTGTTCACACTTGTTTGCAATCAGAAATTTCATATCAGAAACTAGGGTTTGAGCAAAAAATTGAAGTGCAGGAAATTATGGCAAAATTTTGAGTTTGCAAATCAGATTTTAGGGCAAAATCTTATGTGGGATATTTCAGTGGTATCAGAGCCTTGATCCTGCAGCCTCGAGGGTTTTATATGCAATCACCATTTCAGTTTTACTATCATAGAAGAACAAGACAGCAAACCACACAACAAGAAATGGGAGAAGGAAGTCCAGGGAGGAATGATCAGCCTTGGGAGGACTTTTTTGCATATTTTTGCCTAGCAACAACAGCAGGTGTTGCAAACTTCCCAACAATAGATAGTGGCAGTCTTTGGAGAATTGAGGGTAGACCAGCATACCCCAAGAGCAAACAGCAGTGCCAATAATAACAACATGGGTAGAGCAGCTACCAATACAAGGAGAGCCACTACTACGGTGTCAAATAGGCCACTTCGGCCTACATTTGTGCAAAGGAGAGAAGAAGTAGCATCCGAGGAAGAGTAAGAAGACACGCATGTAACCGATGATGTGATGGTTACTTATGATGAATACCAAACACTTCCAGCGGAGGTTAGGGCTGCAATGAAATTGCATCAATTCATGAACCAGTGGAAGGATGAGAAGAAAGGCAAACAAGAAAGGCAACCTCAAAGGCAACACAAGGAGTACAAAGAAGCATTGAACAAGATTACTCTCCCTAACTTTGATGGTAAGACAAGTGCTAGAGCGTGGGTACACAAGTTAGATACATTCTTGAGACTTAAAGCCATGCCAGAAGAGGATGCAATTCAATTTGCAACTATGCACCTAGGAGTAGCTTATGATTGGTGGCACCATGGGCTTGTGACACAAAACCATGTGATGATTCATTCTTATGAGGAGTTCACAAACAAACTCATTGCAAGATTTGACAAGAAAGATATAGAAGTCTACCATAGGGACTTGGCACAATTGAGACAAGTTGGGCGTGTGGATTCCTACATCAATGAGTTCCAACAAATTGTAATGATGGTACCGGATATGACCGAGAAGAGGGTGACCATGTTATTTGTGGAAGTATTGAATGATAAGTTGAAAGGTTTGGTGAAGGCTCATAGGCCTAGTACACTTGATGATGCTACTCAGCTTGCACTTGACCTTGATACTACTCCTACATCATTTCCGCCTCATTGAAGAACTTCAAGGGCTCGACCTCATTTCCAAAGAGGTTCAATCAGCCTAAACCAGCACCTTCTAGGATGGATAATGAGACAAGAAATGAATTGAGGAGGAAGAAGCTTTGTTTCTCTTGCAAGGACCCTTGGGAGCCTGATAATAGATGCATTGGGAAAGGCAAGGCACATCTCATAGAGGTCACTTCCAATGTTGAGAATGAGACAGTTGAGGACACTAGTTCGGATAGTGATGAGGATCATACACCATAGTTGGAGCTTGAGCCGAATGCTCAAAGGGATGCAGCACATGTCACCATTGCTTCTATTTCAGCAGTGCCTAGATATCATCCTTTTCGGGTGAGAGGGGTCCTTAAGGGACAACGAGTCACTTGTCTGATTGACAGTGGAGCCACACACAACTTCATTGATGAGGGGTTGGTTGCGAAGAGGGGGTTACAAGTTGAGGAATTTTCAGGGTTTAGTGTGACAGTTGTCGATGGCTTTACCATGAGATGCTCTAAGAAGTATCCTCAGTTAGCATTCAGATGGGTGACTACACTTTGACTGATGATTTCTATGTGGTAGGACTTGGTGAGATTGATGTTGTTTTGGGAGTCCAATGGTTACAGTCTTTGGGGCGGTATATACAGGATTTTCAGAAGATGGAACTTGAGTTCATGTCCAATGGGAAGGTTGTTTTGAGGGCTCTTCAGATGGAGGACTGAGGGTTGTTTCAACAAGGAGGATGGAGTCATTGTTTAGGCATGATGATATTGCTTGTGTTGGAAATGTTGTCATTGATGTCAAACATGAAAAGACAAGTTGTCATTGATGATAGATGAGATCAAGAAGAATTAACATAGATATAAGAAAGCATGATGGTTCAGAAATCCTTTTGCTGATGAAGATATTAAAGTACAGCCAATAATTTACAAGCACTCTTGAATGATGCAATTGAAATATTTAAGTTATCAAATATTAGTGGCAAGAATCTATGAACAGCATAATAGATTTGTACAGATCCAAAGAAAGCAACAAACATCATGAAGAATTTATAAACAGAAGGACATGAGTACGTTTCTGGAAAATGAAGACATATCAGGTTTATATGCTGAAGTATGTTACAAACTTGTTTTGATCAGATAACAAAGACATAACAACAACGTAATCATAAACAGCCTTCTACAGATTTAGAATGAATATGAGATAAGACAAATCTAAATAAGACAAAAAATAAATAAGACAAAATGATGAATAAAGACAAAAATGAATAAAGACGAATTTAGAAAGCAGCGATTAAATTTGGAGGAGCAACAATTCTTCTTTACAAATGCAACTTCAGAATTATGTTTGAAATCAGATTTATTATAAAGCAAACAAAAGTTGAGTAAGACAAAAATTAATTGTCTTATATGCAAAGAGAAGGCCACGATTAGAAGGCAACACATAAGACAAATTGCATATGGGACAAAATTCAGAAAAAGACAAAACTAAAAGCAGCAATGATATCCCTAATAAGGTGCGATTTGTTTATTTAGAGTTAAGTTTATGGAAAGTGATGTCCCTAAAGGTAACCGCTTCTCTTGGAAGAGGCGTGTCTTCGGGAAATGCATATCTTGAAAGATATACATGAAGATGGAGAAGGGGGATAAAAGTGTGACTAAGTGACTCAATGAAATATTTTATGATATAAGCAGAGATGCATATTAAAAGCAATGATTAATGTTATGAACAGCGGCGATTTAAAAAGGGAATAGATGCATCTCTTGGTTGAAGAGGTATGATTGAGCGGAAATGAAAAGACATATCTATGAGACACAATCAGATCAGCATATGAGGGTTTAAGAGGTGGTGAAATGTAGATGAAGCATCATACAAACACCAGTGAGTGTGAGGAATAAAAGAATATAAGATCTTACACTGCAGATCTGCAGATGAGAATTTAGAGAAGATATACAGCAGACTTGGAACAGCAAAGTAGTGTGTGTGAGAGATGAGTATGTGAGAAAAGAGTGTGTGAATAAAGTAAGAGACGGGTGTATGAAATAAAAGAAAAACAAAAGTGGAACAATGAAGATATAAGATCATTAAAGCAGATATAAAAGAAAAGCAGAAATAAGGCAATACATGATAAATCAGTCTGATTAAAGAGCAAAATTCTGAGTATAGCAGCAGACATGAATATGGTATATGCAGATTTAAAAAAGTAGAATGCAGATTTGAAAGAGAGCATATATGGTGCATCATCTAAGAGCAGATTGGTGAAAGAGAATAAATGGAGATTTAAGAAAAGAATATATGCAAATTGGTAAAGGAAATATATCCAGATTTATGAAGGAATTTGGAGCAGATTTGACAAGGAGTCGATTTAAAAGGGAAGATATATGAATAATTGCATCAAGTTTGTGAAGAGGATATCATCAACAAGAAGATCTTTATGAAGGCATAGAAGGAGTTTGTCATTGATTGAAGAAGATATACTTTGTGAAGAGGAATTTGTGACAGATCTATAAAGAAGATTATAGCAGATTTGTAAGAAGGATATTTGAGCAGCAATGTCCATCATCCATTGAGGAAGCAACATTGAAGGTGGAGAATTATTCTTGAAGTTGTTATCTTTGCTGAGTTAGGTGCTTGGCAAGTAGGAGTTGGTGCTCCTTATAGGTTGGTGCCTACTAAATCAGAGATAGGAGTTGATGCTCCTTGTGGGTTGGTGCCTACTAAATTGTGAAAGTTGGTGATTCAAGTAGGTTGGTGCCTACATTCATTGTAATACTTATATAATTCATAAAGTACATTATTTGTACCATGGTTTTCTCCCATAAGGGTTTCCACATAAAATCTTGGTGTCAACTTGTTCATATTGTTATATTCTTGCATAGTTGATATTGTGTGGAGTCTAAAGTTGATAAAAGTCGAGAGGGTAAAAGTTTGTTGATATACAGACTAACCCCCACCCCCCCTCTCTCAATATATCTTTGTGCTCTTCAGCTTGGGCAGCCCAATGTTTTATATCTTCCAAATCTTCTTCTAGCACTCATGAGCATCATGCTGATATTCAATCTATGCTTGATAAGTATAGTGTGGTGTTTGAAGATATCCCTCGTGGTAGGCCACCGGATCATGGTTTTGAGCATGTCATTGAGCTTGAGGGAGCCAAGCTCATCATTACCACACCCTATCGTCATCCACAGCACTTCAAGGAGGAGATTGAGAAGACGATTAAGGAGTTACTTGATGTGAGACACATTCAGCCTAGTTCCAATCCTTTTGCTTCTTCAATTGTCCTTGTGAAGGAGGATGGCATTATGAGGATGTGCATTGGTTATAGGACCTTGAATAAGAAGACAATCAAGAACAAGTACTCCATTCCCAAGATCGATGAGTTGCTTGATGAGCTACATGGGGCAATGTATTTCACAAAGATTGATCCTTGTTCGAGATACCATCAGATTTGGGTACGTGAGGAGGACATCCACAAGACACCATTCCAATGTCATTATGGGCACTATGAGTTTTTTGGTTATGCCCTTTGGTCCTACTAACACCCCTGCAACTTTTCAGTCATGCATGAATCACATCTTTCGTAAGCAATTGTGTAAGTTTGTATTGGTGTTCTTGGATGACATTTTGATATATAGTAAGACATGGGAGGGACATCTTCAACATATTGAGGAGGTGTTGAGCATCATGGAGGCACAGTAGTTGTTTGCTAAGGCGTCTAAGTGTGAGTTTGGGATGATTGAGATTCTCAATTTGGGGCATGTGATTGGAGCTGGAATCCGAGTTCACCAAGAGAAGATCCAAGCTATCTTGGATTGACCGCCGCCTAAGAACATTTCGGAGTTGAAAGGGTTCTTGGGGCTTTGTTGCTACTATAGGAGGTTTGTGAAAGGATTTTCACAACTCATAGCACCACTCACAGATCTCACAAGGAAAGGAGCATTCAGGGGATCAGAGGATGCTCAGGATGCTTTTGACAGGCTTAAGCAAGTGATGAGTTCTTGTCTAGTTTTGGCATTGCCTAATTTCACACAGCCCTTTGTGTTGGAGTGTGATGCATCAAAAGAGGGCATTGGTGCAACTTTGATGCAAAATAGACATCCCATTGCATTTGAGAGTAGGAAGCTAAGGGATGTAGAGAAGCTCTATTCCACCTACGATAAGGAGATGCTCGCCATCATGCATGCTTTGGTGAAGTTTAGACAGTACTTGGTGGGTAATCAATTTGTGGTGAGGACCGACCACAATAGCTTGAGGCATTTCCTTGCACAGACGGACCTGAATGAGAGGCAACAAAAGTGGATAAGCAAGGTCCAAGCATATGATTTTGACATCAAGTATGTTAAGGGGAAGAACAATGTGGTTGTTGATGCTTTATCTAGGAGGCCTACCCTTTGCTCTGTGTCTGAGATCTCAGCAGATTGGAAGGCTCATCTATTGGTTGAGTATTCCAAGAATACATTTGCTTGTGAGCTCATAAATGGCAAGGTTCAGGATGATAGGTATAAGGTGATAGATGATGTGATATACTACAAGGATAGGACCTATTCGGTGCCTAAGTTGAAGTTGAAGGAGAAGATTTTGAGGGCCATTCACAACACTCCTCTAGCGGGACATCTAAGGTTTTTCAAGACCTAGAGGTAAGCGAGGGAGAGATTCTCATGGAAGGGTCTCAAGGATGATGTCTTGCAACATGTTAGAGAGTGTATGACTTGTCAGCAAAACAAGTCTGAGCATACTTTTCCCACAAGGTTGCTTCAGCCATTGCTTATTCCAGAATAGAGATGGGAGAGTATTTCGATGGATTTCATCAATGGACTTCCAAGAGTCCAAGGTAGGGATTGTATATTTGTGGTGGTCAACAAATTGACTAAGTATGCTCACTTCTTTGCAAGTCCAACAGACTATTCAGCACTTAAGGTGGCCAAGTTGTTTTTCAAGGAGGTGTTCAAGTCGTATGGTTTTCCTAAAACCATTGTGAGTGATCGGGACAGCAGATTCATCAGTGTGTTTTGGAGGGATCTATTCCAATTGGTTGGTACTAAGTTGGCACCAAGCACTAGTTATCACCCACAAACAGATGGACAAATGAAGATTGTAAACAAGTGGGTCAAGGGGTATCTTCACAATTATGTTGCAAGGCAACAACGTGCTTGGATTAGGTGGTTACATTTGGGCGAGTATTGTTACAATACCACATTTCATATGTCGATTGGCATGTCTCCATTTCGGTCCTCGTATAGGTATGATACTCCATCTTTTGTAGATTTGGCCTTTGATGATAGTTGTGCTCCAAGGGCTAAGGAGTTGATGCAAGATAGTCGAGATATCCTTAAGGTACTTAAGGATAATATTCAGCAGACACAGAATCAACAAAGATATCCTTAAGGTACTTCAGGATAATATTCAACAAACACAAAATCAACAGAAGATATATGCTAATAGACACAAGGTGGAAAGGACTTTTGAGGTTGGTGATTTGGTGTTCTTTCACCTTCAGCCATATAGACAGTCTACCTTGAAGAGGAGTGGTGCGAAGAAGCTAAAGCCCAGATTCTATAGTCCTTACAAGATCGTGAGGAGAGTTGGAGAGGTAGCATACAAGCTTGAGCTACCAACAGATAGTAAGATCCATAATGTTTTTCATGTGTCTTTTCTCAAGAAGACACTTGGACAACATATTGTTTCTTCTCCAAAGCTTCTACCTCTTGATGAGGAGGATGTTTTGATTTTGATTCCTAAGAGTATATTGGAAATGAGGGAGCGTCGATTGAGGAACAAGGAGGTCCGTGAGTACTTAGTGAGATGGAAGAGTTTGCCATTGGAGGATGCGACATGGGAAGGAGAGCAGATTTTGCAACATCCTAGTTTGCAATTGCTTGAGGACAAGCAATTTCAAGAAGGGAGGACTGTAATGTCCCCATTTCCAACATGATCATTTAGCATTTGGAAAGAGAGTTAGCCTATTCATCATTCCCACAAGCTAATTCATGAGGTAAGGGAATGTGGTTTGGGCCTTACATAATTAAAAAAAAAATTCTTTGTTGGCTCAATTATTTTTATTTGGCTTGGAGGAATTGGTAATTAATTTCCCATAATTTATTATTATTTTATGTGAAGCCAAATTATTTTTAAAATTTTCTATGGGGCTGGGCAACCCCTTTTGGGAGATAAAAGGAGGAAAAATCAATAAAAAAATAATATTTCAAATTATGGAAAAGTGTACCAAAATTGGAGAATAAAAAAGAAATAAATTCAAATTTGAAAAGGGGAAATTGGGCGCCCAAATTGGGTTGGCCAATTTGGAGGGATAAGGTGAGTTTGCTATATATACAAGTTCTTTGTAGAGGCATTTCATCATCGTGCATATATTCTTCAGTCTTGATCAGCAACTTGTTGCAACTATTCCAAGGACAAAAACCCTTGTGAATTGTGGGTGAGTTGGATGAAAACCTAGCTCATCTTGGGAGGACTTCATGACAAAGGTCTACTTGTGCTTCAATGGCATTTTGTGATGGAAGTTATACTCAGATTTTCAGATCAGATTAAGCAATGTATTGAGGGCAGATTTGGCATCATTTTGTTTAGGGTTTCACCCTAGAGTGGAGCGCCCTATTTGGAGGAGGTGCGACTTGCTTTTGGAGGGGCGATTTGGCATTTGGAGGTCATAGGTGAGCTTTGCAAGGGTTTCAAACCCTCATCTTCAGACCAGCTGGCTAGCGCACCTATTTGGTAGGGTTTTGGAGGCATCTTCATCCATGTTTTGCATTCATTTTGGCATTTTGTCATAGCTGGAGTAGTTCACCCAGCTAGGGTTCATTTGGAGCATCATTTTCTATACATTGAGGCATGTAATTAGGACTGATTGTAGCAGCAGACTTCTGAATTATTTCTAGGCATGTTTGAGCCCATTTTGTGATGTATTTGCATGGACAATAGTTCTGATTTTGTAGCAGCAGATTGGACAAATTGGAAATCAGATTTCTTTCATGATTGGATGGTCATTTTGTTGTTGCTCATTGCTGGTTATAATCATAATTGAAAGATAGATATATTCGCCCTATTGATTGAGCATTTTGGAAGCATATATGTTTGCTGTTCACACTTGTTTGCAATCAGAAATTTCATATCAGAATCTAGGGTTTGAGCAGAAAATTGAAGTGCAGGAAATTAGGGCAAAATTCTGAGTTTGCAAATTAGATTTTAGGGAAAAATCCTATGTGGGATATTTCACAATGAGGATTATGAAGCTACTGCTCTGAGGAGTTTGCTACATCATTTCCAGTGGGCAAATTGGTTGTGACTGGGATAAAGACAGGCTCAATTACACGGAGATGCCAATAAGCATCTTGTTTCGGTGAATAAATGCTTAGGAATCCTCTTTATGATGCCACCATTGAGCTCTTCACAAGATATTGCATGCTCTAGAAAATCAAGCTCCCCTTGCAAACCACAAGGATGGCCTAGAGAATTCTTTGCAAGTAACTCCTCTTGGTCATTAATTATTTGTTATTTAATTGCCTACCTCAATTCTCTTATTCCTTTTAAGTAAATCTTGACTCCATGCCCAATGAATAAGGTTGGGTTCTTCATTCTTCTGAGTAAGAATTCATGTTGCTAGAAATGTGATGTTCAAAGTTCAAAAATTTCATTGTGAGTCATGGCCTTCAACATAAAACATTAAGGTTCACAATAAGTCTCAATTTAAAGGAATGTGTTGTAGATCTTCAATCCAACGGCCTACAAGCTTTCCAAAAGATATCAGCACTTTGCCTTACAAAATAAAATGGAACGGACACCTATTGGCACGTCACTCCCTCAAGGTTTCAAAGGAAAAGAAAAAAGTGCTGACAAAACTCAAAAGTTCCACCCAGCATCAATTGGCACCTAATTTAATAGCATGGAATTAAGGATCCATGACAAAGGAATGTATCCTTGAAAGAAAAGACAAAGGGAACGACACATGGCACATCTGCATAAGTTCAAAAGACTCAGAGGTCTAGAAGTTTAGCATGATCCAATGGCAGAAATACTTCTAAGAGATCCCCATCACACATTTGTCACAAATACCTTTGTGCCATGTGGTTTTCCATCCTATGGTCCCAAAGGAATCTCAAGATCTTTCAGATCTCCTTTTGAGCAATATGATTCTCTTTTCAGATCTAGGGAGCTTAGGTTATACTCAAACCCCTTGTTAGACTAAAGTTAAATGATGTACAAATCCATCTCCAACACAACTATGTCGAGTAATTTGTATAGCAATTGACTGGTTTTAACTTAATTGCATGTATTCATAGCTTACAGCAGTGCACCGCAAGTGCACATCCCAAGGCCTAGCCTGACATCCAAAACATCTATGATGCCATGGAGACAACATGACTCCTGGCCCAGCTTTGCATCCAGGACATCTGCAATGCCATGGGATATGAGAATGGACAGAAAATATCTCCTTCCCACTCCATTCACCTTCAGAAATCTGGGGACACCCACTGGATGTGGCCCAACTGTCAAAAATCCCAATACTAAAGCCAGTGCAGGGGACATCCTGCTGTCCCCGGGATGTCAGTATATCATTTGACCAATCTCAAGGACTATCAAACATCCCTGCAGATCATATGCACTTTTTTTTAAAGAATAATTAAACAACAAGAAATGCTGTCAGAACTCATAATTGGACCAGTAGTAACATTATCAGATCAAGTATTCCCGTTGCTTATAAATCTCATGAAATAATACCACTATATTGATGGCTGTAGACGTAATAAGACCAGAGGACATGACTGGAGAATCTAATAGTTTACTTCTATTTCCATATGAAGATCAAACAATTGTGATCTGCCTGTTAACAGTCATTTTAACTAAAAATTCAATGAAACGTAACCCATTCTTTGGTTGAAGATTAACTCACAAGGTATAAAAGTCAAATTATGGATCCATATAGGCTTTAGGCTGTAATACATAAACCATGACCACTTTGCTGGTATTTTCTTCTCAAGTTCACTTTTTTTCTTTAATAGGGAATAGTTGATTTTGTAATATTTTAAATTTTTACCAGCCACAAAACTATTTGATGCTTGTGATTCATCAAAACAAACAACATGGAACGAACTAGAATATTTTTGCCAAATTCCAGAGAAAGGTCAAATATCTTATTGGAAAATAGTTTATATAATTAAATGGATGCATTGTCAATGTGAAACAATGAAGACTCGATTAACTAACTATTAGTCCTAAGTTCGCAGCTTCCACTGTCTATGCAATGATATTCTACCTCTTTTTTTTATCATTCTATGGTCCATGCAAACTAATCTTATAAAAATTAGTCCTCCAGTATATTCACTGGAGACAGTAAACCATACAAGTACTGATTCTTTTCCCTCAATATTAAGTTCGTGACTAAAATTCAAAGCAAAAGCCATGGGATGAATCTTCCTCAACAGTGTATACTGAAAACTAGACTGTATCAACATTTCTGCAACCATGTGATGGGTATGATACTTAATCCTAAACATATTAATTGACATAAATGCTCACTTATTGAAACATGACTCGTAAGTGGAAGGCATTTGGTCATCGCCATAATCCTCTGTGGCCTGGGATGTGGCATGAGGCCTCCATGGTGAATTTAGAAAAAGGTCATTGCTATTATAACTTCGGCCTCTTGAAATCAATACTCAGTTGCTACCATTAAGAATTAATGAAACAATGTCATTAAACGTTGAATCATGAATAATGTTATTTCATTAAAATTTCAGGTTCTTACAGTTTGTTTAAGTTATTTTCTACATTCTGTTTGGATTTGCATTCTATCTTTGAGCACTTTCTGGTAACTCACTCGAAGGGTACCCTTGAGGTGACGAGTGCATGCACCCTGCCACTGTTCTTTGATGGTGTGCTGCACCACTCTGTCAAGCAAAGGGAGGTTTCAGTGGTGTACATTTTCCTCAATTTGCAGCTTTTGGAAAACTAGGCTTCAAAAGGGAAAATGTGATGATTGTGTTGATCCCTAACATGAGCTTCTGGGCTGTGCGGTTTGAATGGGTGGTAATCGGAAGGCCTTTCTTTTGGCCTTGGTTTTGTATACTTGATAGTCTACATGCCTTTCTGTTCATTTTTTTGTATTTTTTGCTTGTGTTTTTAAAGGGTGATGGCCTCCGTAAATCATATAAAAAAAAATGTAACACCACGACAGAAACAGAATACACAATGTAATAAAAATCTTACAAAGCTTATTTTCAAAACCTGAGTAACTCACTAGTAATGTGCTTGTCCCAGCAAGGTTGTAAAATAGGTCCAGGACGTCCCCACAGTTCCTTTAATCTCGGGTCTGTTCGGTTACTTGCCTTGGAACTTTGGCGGAGTTCCGCTTCTTTTACATAAGTTCCCTTCAAAGCAAAGATCTATTATAATTTATCCCTCTCGGATAACGATATGTTTTCACAAAAAAAGACATAACAAGCAGGTGACTAAGGAAATACCTGGGATGATAGCTGATCTGTGTCAAGAAACGGTCCATTATTCATCATATTTATAAGCATTGCAAACATTCCTAATGTTAAAACTGCTGCAACTATCTGCTTCAAATCGATCATGATTTCCCTAAAAAAAAATTTAAAAAGCGCAATGATGTCTGCAGATCGGCCTTCTTCTAGAGCTAGATTCTCATCGTGTTCACGCAAAGGCCGTGGTGAAGGAAGAATGGCGCCACAAATATAAAACTATCAAATTGGCAACCTTCTAAGGTTGCGCTTGCAAGTAAAGACCTGTGCCGACGCCATTGTTGCCCCTAGAACACCCCACCCCGATCATATCAAAGCCACATACACTATTTTGCATGCCACGTCAGCCCGTAGGAAATGCTTTGGACTGACGTAGCGACCCTGGGACAGGACCACATTCCAGACTTGCATTTTAAGGATTTGCTCCATTTAAGGGAGATTGATTAACCGCAATATCTGGTAATTTACTCTGGTGCGACGTTATATTCAAAGAATGGAATTTCTATCATTAAAATAGACTTTAAAAAGTCTACCATTCATAAAAGAATAGAAAAGAAATTGAATTGAATGGAATTTAAATGTAACATATGGCAATTCCCAATTAATTTCAAGTTCATTTTGGGAGAAGGGTGGAGGGGAGCGAATTTCATGCATCTTTTTAAAGGAAGCTTAAAGTTTATTTGGTAAGGTTATTATTTAAATTTGAGATTTTAGATTCATATTATCAAATATAATGTCTTATCAACATGTTTTTTTGGTTGAAGTGTTATAAAGGGAAAAAAGTTAGTCTAAGAATTGTACATTAAGTCATGTTTTTAGGTATCTTCATATGGTATCACATGATTTGTTACATTTTAGATTTGACTTGTTCTAAAGAGTTTATTTCATTAATTATTAGTAATAGTAATTGACATAGAGTTTTGAAGTCACAACTAATAGTGATATAGTATTAAATATATTGTATTTTAATATCTTGATGCACTCACAATTATTTGAACCCACTCAACTATTAGGTACTTTCCCCAATACACTTACATATAGACAATTGGTGCTCTTGTGCAAAAAGGGGTCACATGGCATGCTCCCAAAAGTTCAAGAGAAAATGAAGAGTACATTTCTCTAGGAGTAGCATGAGCCATTTGATCTTGTTATGATGGATCTAATTTAATGGTTTATGTGGCACAATCTACTCATTGGTGTTTCTTTGCTACAATGGCACCCACTAGCTCGATTTTGGTGTCCATGACGTCTTCTAAGCATTCTAAAGTAGTTCCACATGTAGGGTATGCATTGAGCAAGAGTCTTGACTTATAAATTTCAAATTCTAACCCATGAGTATCATGTAGCATTCTTGCCCGACTACCCCCTACACCACCATAGCCAAGTAAGTTTACCTACCTATTATTGGCATGTATAGAGAAGGGAGCTAAAGATTAATGGCCTAGTACTTTTTACTTATTTCAATACTCCAACTACCTATGAGGGCATTAAGGTATCAAATTTGTAGATGGATCTTTCTTCCCACTAAACTCAAATATTGAATTTCAAATGTTTGGGAGGGAAATCTCTTTTGCAAGTTAGGTATTATCTATATAGTGGCATGTGTGCCCTCTTTAGTTTTAGAGCATCTTTTATATAGATGGGTTATTGAGACTTGTGTGTAAACTATTTTCTCACTATTTTCTAATCAATAGAGAGAACCTCTATGTATGTGTCCAAAGTTAGAGATATTATAATGTATGTGGTTCTTTCATACTATCTTAAGAGTCAAAACATTAATCTAAGATATTGTTATACCTAAAATGCAATCTTTTGATTGTGTGTATGAATTTATTGGATGTGTAAGTGTTATTATTATTTATGTTCACTATTGCATTATGTGTTGCAAATCTATATTCTAATTATAAGAGGAAATCTATTTAGCATGAGTCCTTCATTTTACGTCATTTATTTTCCTACATCATTTTCTTTTTCCCCATAATAATCAGACTTGAGTTAGAGTAGATAAGGAGTTGACCTTGTAATCCCAATGATTAACTCACAAACCTGTCTCACATTTATGAAGCATTATATGCTTGATGACAATGCGTGGTGCATGTCCTTGAGACTTTTAGGCCATCAACAATTTCTAGCACACTTAATGGGACTTTGAATCTTGTCATATCTACTTTATTTTTAGTGAGGTCTTAGTTACCTACTTTTTAAAGTGAAAATTTTATCTAATTCATATGGCCCAACATTGTATGTAAACAAAGGGAGCTCCTAGTTCCTTGAGAGTAGTTATTATTACTAAGTATATTTCAACCTCTCAACCTCAATTCCTTATAGGCCCTTTACCTCTAAAAAGAAGACCACATTTAAATTAAAATCGGTCTCAAGCTACCCCAATACAAAATGTCACAACACTTATTACCTAAAACTCAATAATTATGGCTCAACCATGTAAACAAGCCTTTGTGTCATGGAACAATGGAATCCCTCTAGTTGCACCCATTGTGTCGAGCCCTATCACTCAATCTACACAAGAGGCCCTTTCATCTTACACCAAAGAGAATGTTATAACTTTGTGGAACACTTACAAGGCATACCCAACCTAGTGCTCCATGAAGTAACCTAGGAGGATGTGGCTATGAGGTTGTTAGTAGTGTCATTAAAAAAATTCTTAAAGTATTAAAGAAATCTCCCTCCTAGTTTCATAAGATCATGGGATGAATTTGGTGATAAGTTACACAATAGATTCTAGCAAAAGGGAGATCGTCTCATGACACTAGAATAATTTACTAGACCATCAAGATATCTCTAATAGAAACACACTAAGTTTAGCAATCAGTTTAATAAAACCTAAAATAGAATTCCCATAGAAACAAAGCCTCATTCACGCATGATATTCTTGTATTACATAAATGCTTTCAATCATAAATTTTGATGATGATTAAGTCAATGGATGGTTATGATTTGTCAACAATTTATGATATATTTGTTAGGGCGATAAATAATTTGATTCAAGCAAGGAAGCTTTCCCTTAGACATGTGATGTCTAGGTTCATTTATATATATTTCCATCCTAATTAACTGCCTTAAGCTACAATATCCCCCTTCCTTGAATACCTTCAAATTGTATCCCAAATTGTCAAGGAAATAGAGGAAATGAAGAACCTTCTTAAAACTATTAATAATGAAATGAATGTCCTCATAAGACAAGTTGTGCCTCCTTATAGGCCTACAACTAGAAAAATCAAGGCTTTAGACCTCCCTCCTAAAATATTAACACCAACAAAGATATTATCAAGGCTACCAAGCGCCCAACTCACAAATAATTCCAATATAATAGCCCTTGTAGCAAATCCCACGACCTAATATTGTGAGAGATATTTCTCTAATTCAAAATAATTTAATTAAATATTAGGGATACACAATGCTATGCTTGTGTCAACTATCTCACTCCAACATATTACACGAGCTATATGGGACAAAAGAAGGAAGGTAACCTTGAGTGCATAGATTTGAGGGATCTCCCTTGAACCATCTACTTCAAAGGGACAATTGGTGCTTACGTCTAAGCAAACTCTTATCACATGGAATGAAGATGAGGTTTTTGCTAACTATAAAGTAGCAAACTGATTAGGAAAACTAGTTCAATACAATTACATGGCCATAGTGAAGAAGAGAGCATTAGAAGAATAAACTAAAGCTGATCAACACCATTATTTCATAAGCAAGTTTCTTTTTCTATTTCTAAACACTAAATTGCTCTTCCAAATATGAACCAACCAAAGGTAACTCCCTTGTTGGTCAAGCAACCTAGAAATAAATGGGTAACTTATGCACCAAAAATTTAGATGACTATTCCCTTCAACATGGTAGATCAAATGAAGAAGGAAACAATTAGCGTGACCTTGTGGGAGATCATAGCAATGTTGCAGTAAATTAACTTGTTACAAGAAGTAGTTAAACAATAAGATAAGAGTGAAATTATTAGTTGTCATTCTTCAAAAGAGAACACTACAATAAAAGTATCCCATAATTCTCAAAGTGAATTATTAGGACCAAATTAAGTGTAAATCTTCCCTATTTTATCTTACTTTAATCATTTTATAGAAGATACTACATAATTGCATGATAGATTCAAGGGCCAACATTTTTATTTTTCCCCAAAAAGTAATTTATTCTTTAGGTCTTATGTATAATCCAATTGAAAAGAGAGTTTCCTAACTAGATGGTAACATTTTCAATGTTATAGGTGTCATTAAAAACCTCCCCTTGCTCTCCATGTATGCCCCATAATGCCCATGCCCCAATATATTGAAATAATTAAAATTTCATATATGTTTGGGCTATCCTTATCTTGAAAATTCACTACAAAACTTGGAGGTTATTGATATCTTGACTAGTTCGATATTTTTCTAAAGGAAAAGGTATGGAACCAAATTCACAATCTCAATCAAACATAATGTGTTCCACCATGTTCAAAATGATTTAAAACAAAAAATTAATACAAATTGTGCACCCATAGTTGATGAAGAGCCTAATCTATCTATTTTTCGATAAATGAGAGAATTATATGTACTCTTGATGATTACCTAGATCACTACTTAATTGATTTTTCTAATATATACTAAAAAATACCAAGAAAATGAAATTGGTAATTATGTTATTCACAAGGATGCCCCACTTATCTCTAAGATATTAAAAAATACTAATAGCGCTAACATATGGAAGTTGTATTTTGATTGCATCAATTACAAGATTAGAGCTAATTATATATTTCTTTAGTTTCACCATAAGGAGAAAGATACCCATAGTCATAATGGATATAATTCAATTATACCAAGAATATAGTTGACTATGAAGTGATCATTTGAGGTTTGTTGTATGTAGAAAAGAAAGGCATAAAATTGCTACAAGCATATGGAGATTTAGAGTTGGTGATAGAGAAATTCAAGCATTAATTATAATATGTGACAACATAATGAATACATATAAACACTACATATGGACTTTGTTAGAATCCCTTAATGCTTTGAATTTTCAAGTTGTTCCTCAAAATAAAATTGCAAAAGTAGATAGGATGGCGCTACTTGGCTCTCAATTTAATTTAGTGCAGGACTTCCTAACAAACAAGGATAGTGACAAGCTAAACATAAGGCCTATTGTACTATATAATGAGTGTCATTGGATGACATTACAAAGTGATGAGTAGATAATTCATTTTATCCAACAACTTGATAAATTTACAAAAGGACCAGCCTCAAGAATTGAAGGGTTGTATGGAGATTAGATTCTCCAAACAAAAGGTAAAAAATTACCTAGGGGAATGATAACCATAAAATGCATGTATAATATTGATTATTATTGTAGAGACAAAAGAAAGATGATAGAAAGTAAGAAGGACTACAAATATGTTGAGCTCTCCTCAAAATGGATAGTAAAGTTGATAATGGTATGTACTATTATAGAGAAAGAATACCTTATCAACCTTTGTGCAACATATGACAGGTCATGGCTTGGTACTATGAAGGGTTGAAAGGGTTCAATAAGGATATTATGTCGCATATAATTGAGCTTCAACCTAAAATTGAGCCAATTAGATATAATTAGAGGCTTGTCAATCCAAAAATTAAGCCAATTATAAGCCAGAGTTATCCAAGTTGGTTTTAATTCAAAAAAATCCCATCAAACATTCCACTTAGCTCACCTTGCCCTTATTAGAAAAAATAATGGAGAGATATGACTTTGTATATATTTTAAGGATATACACAATGTCTCTATCAAATATCACTACCCATTTCCCTCATTGAATAAAATTCTACAAATGTAGCAAGATTAGATAAATTTTCAATGCTAGATGGTTTCTCTAGCTTCAACTAGATATTAGTAAAAGAAGAAGATCAACACAAGATGAAATTTACTATTAAATGGGGTACTTTTTTATATTAAAAGAAATCTTATCCAATGCAAGAGACAAATTTTTAAAAGCAATGGATATTTATTTCTAAGATTTTATTAACAAACCTATCTTTATTTTTCTTAAAATGATTTTTTTCTCCATAAATAAAGAAGATTATTTTGACCACATAGAGAAAGTATCTTAAAGATGACAATAATTTAGGATTTTTATAAATCCCTATAAATGTATATAAAGGAAACTATCAAGGAAAAATATTTTTTAAGAAAGTATATTTGTCAATCCTAAAAGGGTTCAAGCTATCCTTGAATTTTCACTTCTGCAACATAAGCAAAGTCCACAAGTTTTCCAAGGAAATATTAACTTAATAAGAAAATTTATGATATTTTATAAGCATAGTCCAACCTATATTTCCCTCATGCTCAAGAAATATTAGCAATTCAAATCGACAATGGAGGGTAGAATGGAATTTAAGCAAAAATCAAAGAAGTCATTCCCAAGACCTTGGTGATGGTAAATCTTAATTTTTATAGGTATTGTATCCTATTTGTGCATGTTGTACAAGACAATGTGTTATATTTCTCACTTAAAAGGAATGAGAATCCAACACAAATGAGCATCCAATTGCTTTCTTTACCCAAACCTTGAAAGACATAGAGGTAAAATACATTTTTGTAGAAAAATGAACATATGCCTTAGTAAAAGGGTTTAAACAAATGCATTTAGTATCTTCAAATTGGATCATTGCTATGGTTGTCCACCCAAAAATAAGATAATACATCTAGTGACAAGATGAATGAAAAGATAGTGAATTGGATCATTAAGATCCTTGAATACAATCTTGATACAAAACATTAAAAAAAAAAAGTCTAAGGAACAACTCTATGTCAACACTTGGTAAAGGATATTCTTGTCCCAATCAAATTTGATGAAATATAATAAAATGAAGAAAAAGAAACTTGTCTAATGAATGATGCAAGGAATGGAAAAATTGGATATAAGATATAATCATTTTTTTAGAAATAAGTCAGTAGACTCTTAATTTGGATCTAGCCTAAAGAAGGGCTTATATGTTGCAATCATCATAATTTGTGATAATTCATGATATCCTTTTCAAATGTAACTTCCAAGATGCATAAACGAGGAAAGAATTCCATTACTCTTGAAAGAGTTCCACCAAGGTATTTCAAGTGGTCATTATTCTACCCAAACAACAATAACAAATATTATGAGGGTTGGATATTTCACTAATGGTTTTAAATTATCATAAGTGGGAAAGGACCTACCAAAATTACTAATTTTATAATGATAAGAAGAAGAAAACACTAATTTATTTAAGGCCCAGATCCACAAATCAAGCCTTTGCTCAATAGGGATTGGATTTCATCAAAGTGATTAACCCATCATCAAGTGTTAGTCAAAAGTTCATATTTACAACCACGAATTAATTTAGCATGTACGCCAAAGTTATAACATTAAAGGAGTAAACTAATTCATTCATTATTGAATTCATTAAAAGAAACATAACCGATTTTGGTATATATGAGAGCATTGTCACTAATTATGCTAAGGTATTTTTTGGAGCAATAATTACTAAATTTGCAAAACATGAGATATGTTTTAAAGCTTAATGAAATCACTACCCCCGAGGAAACAGTCTCTTAGAGTTAACCAATAAGAACTTATTGAAGATCATTAAAAATATTGGTTCAAATTTCAAAAGGTTGTGGCTTTGGAACCTCAAGAAAGCTCAATGGACAAACATAATTTAATATAAATAAGTTTTAGGTACTTTCCTTTGCGCTTTTGTTGTTATAAATCTAAAACAAATGAATCACCAAGGTATTTCTATGAGAGATATAAGCTATAAAAATATAAATTAAATAACACATTATAGAATCAAAATTCTAGGAGATGTGCAAATGTCAAGATGACAAGATTGTATTAGAAGCTTAAAGAAAAACTGCAGAATAATGACTCCATGCATCAATCTACAAGTACTCCAAAGTATTCAACAATGAATATTCAAATCCAATCTAGGTAGTGAGTTTATATATAACTAAGGAGAGGATGGAGGTGGCAAATCAATCAATAGGAATTGACCACCAGTAACCACCAATATTAAATAAAAGTGGTGAAAAAGGTAAATGCTCCACCCTTTAAGGGTGGAGACAACTCATCACCTTATCTCTTGGTTATTAAATAATAAACTCACTTTATTATCCTAATAAATCTTAATAAAAGTGTAGGAAAACCTAGGAGTAAGGGAAAATAAATTAACCCACCAGGAAAATAAAATCTTACACCAAGAGGATGTAAAATATGATGAGTCCCAAAAAATGAAGCCATGTTAGGTACCCATGTACATATAATATCCCCCCAAAGAAGAAGAATACCCCTCCCACAAAAGGAAGTATGCCCCCCCGTAATAGACTTGGGAGAAATGAAGTGGAAGGAAAAAGAAACCCCCAAAGAGATCTAATATTAGATGCTGGAAACTAGATGTAGGAAGAAACAAAACCAAAGGTGTATGCAAGCTATCTCCCCACTCCTGAAAGGAATATGTAGGAAGAAAACTCAAGATGTATGCAGTCTTTGAACTCGACTTGAGTGTCCCCATGTCTATGTTGAAGGTTATCACAATCAAATCAGGTGCTCTAGGCCACACTACTGAAAATGTACTCAAAATCTCTTAGTAACTAATGTAGAACACAATAGATAAAGACTCAAATATCTCCTCTAAAGATGTTTCCTCCAAATGTTGATCCAAATTACCCTCACTCATATCAAACTATGATGAATGATCATATAGAGAATGAATAAGAGGGTCAAAGTGTTCCCTCACAAAAAATGAAGAAGAATCAACTCCATCAAAGGGAAGATGAATACAATCAATAGTATCTCCCAAATTTGCAATATGTGTCTCTATAAACAAGTCTAAAATATTTGTCGAGATTTCATCCCACAAAGATGAATGAAGAAGACTATGTATGTCTTGTTACAAAGAATCATTGGAAACTTGCAAAGGAGCAACTCTAGATTCTTGTAGCACCCCTATGAATCGGTCTTTCTGGATTTTTGTGTAAGTGTTATGTGTGATTTCGTTGATAATTGTGCCATTGGATTATTTGGTAAACTTAACTCTTTAAGTGGCCTTGTTCAATTAGCTAATTAAATTAAATTGTTGGGTCGAGAATAAATGTTTTATTATTAAAATAATTATATTATTGAACGAATGTCGTTAATTAAATTATTGAATTAATTTGAAGGTTTATACCATTATTTTAATTAAAAAATGAATAATTAAATAAAATATTAATGTAATTATTAATAAGGTTGATTTTAAATTTAAACATAATTAATATTAGTAATTATTACAATTGAAATATGGGTATTGCCAACATTATTATTATTTGTTTCTTTTAAAAAGATAGGCAATATTCTTAAAGGAATCAAAAGCCCCACATGCCTTATGATTGTTTCTTTATTTGCATGCTTGACAAGCGTGGAGTCGGAAGGAGAAGGGAGGGAAATTTGGTGACACATGTCCATTGCATTTGCTTGAAAGTTTCTTAAGCCTTTTCTTCAAATCCGTTTTGGGGAGAGAGATGGGGAATGATAGCATTTCAGGAGATCACATTTCTCAGACAAAATATGTGCCTTGTCTTTGCTTCCTTCCTTCTGCATACATGTCTACTAGTGCATGTGCAACTTCTATCGACTGCAACATCAAGCATGGTTGTCCCTCCTCCAAACTCCATCTCACTGGTAATGACCTTTAGCTTCTCCTATTTGGCGTAGCTGTAGCCTGAAAATAAGGTTTTAACAGTGATTTTAGGGTATGTTTATTAAAATGAAAATTACAGCCAAGATTCTATAATGTGCACATTTAGGTTTTAACATTATCAGCATCCTTTACTCTACGTAGTTAAAATATAATACCCGCCTTCCCCTGATGATTACTTTTGCTTGAGAGTTTCTTAAGCCTTTAAAACAAATCCATTTTGTGCTCATCCTGCAACCTTTGCATTCTATGAGATAAAATTTCTTTGAGGCAGTCTGTCAAACAGTCGCGTGCCTTGTCTGGGTTTCACATTTTGTATAAATATTTGTCAATGCAGTTGGGTGGGAGATGATCCTCGGGCACCACAAGTTATACTGGCATCTTAGTAATAAGTTTGGGTTGTCTTCAAGGTAGCCATTATGGGCATAAAGTTCAACCATGCACTCCTAATGATCAACTATATATGTAATGCAATAAGGGTTGTGGATGTGTGAAGTCTCTACAACCCTCATCGACCAAACCTTAATGAATGCGCGCACCTAGAACACACGCAAAGCTTACAGTGTTAGGATGTGTTACAAAGTGCTTCATTAATTTAAAGATTCTAAGAGCTTCCTTGCAAAATCAATTTTATGCACATTCTGCAATCGTTGCATTTCATTCCATGAGATGACATCTCTTGAGGCATTTTATAAAACAGCTCACACGCCTTGTCTTTGCGCCACAATTTGCATACATGTCTTCCAACGCAGTTGCAACCATAACATCTGCCAAATTTTTCCTCCCCCATTGTGCTTTGGAGGATGTCCATATCCCATTCCAAAGCTCCCTTGATTGGCGCGACAGGAGGATGCTGGCTCCAGTTGTAGAGTTGGCTTTACACCTGCCAATTGCATTTGCTTAAAATTTTCTAAAGCCCTCTTAGTAAATCCATATCGTCCATATCCTGTAATCATTTCAATCCATGAGATTTCATCTCCCTAGGGCATTCTGTCAAATAATTTGTGTGCCCTGTTTACACCTCACATTTTGCATACATATCTCCCACAACAATAGCAACTTCAACATCTGACAATTCCTGTCATTTATGCCTTGATGAATGCCTTCATAGTATTAGCTGGGTCATAAGCCACCAACTTACATATATCATTAATATTAAAATTAAAATCATTGCCAGTTCTAATTAAATTTACTTCCTCTTGAATAGGTGCTATAAACAATAATATGACAACAGAGCTGATTTACAACCTCTATAATAAATGATAATGAATATAGATACATGTATTATTATTCATATTGTAGATATGGTTTATAGGTATAAGTTACAGGTGTGGGTGGTCATAAATTAGGTGTGGAATTGTGTTTATGATAGATATACTTATTCTAAACTTAGGGAAGAGACCACAATATAAAATCCTTGTCAACCTTGGCATAGATCTGTTGGTGTTCCATTGTCTTAAATTATTATAATAATAACTAAAGGAGTGGTCATGAAATTGAATTAAGTACTCCATACTCTTCTTTCATATTTATTTACTACATGGTTATGTCCTTAAATAGTAGATTTGTTATGAAATACTCAAAGGCCTTTCAATTCACTCTTATGTTGAGAACAATGAATTTTATCAAAAAATATCTATTATTCTAAATGAGATGAATATTATGTGATATAGAAAATATTATTTCATTGTTAAATAACTCAGGATGCACCATGGTCCAAGATAGGTATTAATACATTCTCAATTATTATCATTGCTAGACAATAATAAATTTGGAGATATATTTTAAGTATGGTCTCTAGTTGAATAAAGAGAAAGAAGATTTTTTAGGTTCCTTACTCAATGATCAAGCTGTTGTATTGATGGATGTTTGAGACAATAATAAAATGATCTTAATCATATAACAAGCCTAGCTTGGGATAGTGTTTTAGGATAATTCTTTTATAAGTTTCACCACTTTGCATACAAATTATGTTTTAGAGTTGTGACCATTGGTCTTTTAATATTCACATTAGAACCATGTTTGATTCTAAGAATGTGGGGTTGGGGAAAGAAATAATATTAGCATGGATTGAATAACCTCATATACATAAATTGGAAAGACGAATATAAGCATTATAATTGATAATCACGTGAATAATATAGTTCAATTATCTTACAAAATTTAGGAGTATGTAATCATTGACTCTTGAGTGTATAATCGTGGAACGTACATGACTATGTCAAGGTTGGATTTTTGTTATATAAATTATCTGTTTTAACAATTAGTAATATAGTTATTTATATACTTTAACTACACAAAATTTCATAATATTTTGGAAAGTTGGAGGATGTATGTTTTTCTTAACGTTGTGAAATTCGATCTCCTCTCATTTGAACCTTGGGATATTTGAGGGTCTTCAATTGTTTAATTTAATTCTATTAGTGTATGAGTTGCGAAAGTTTTCCATAGTTATGGTGTATTATTTGATAAATAAGGAATTTTAGTAAATATGAAAATAATGTCACCATTGGATGTATTGCTTGTTGATGCTTATTGGTTTTTTTTAAGTTGTTTATTAGTCTTATTATTAGCTTATTAGGGCATTGTGTGTGGAGAAAATTGAGGTCTCCCTTGGATGTCCTATGAGCTGATTTACTTGTGTTTGCATTGATTATGTAAATAGAATACTTATATACTTTCAATCCTTGTGTTGCTATTTTATATTTTAAAATATTATATATGTATATATATTTATATATATTAAAGTTATTATATTAGAATAATGGTTTTTAGGTCAGTAAATTGATTGAGTGGGTAAAAGAATTAGAAAATTAGATTAATAGTTATAATGGACATTTGAGTATTATTATGTGAATGGTTTAGTAAGAAAAGTTAGGGTTTCTATAATGAGTTTTAGAAATGGTGCTATAATGTTCTCCCATGAATGAATTGATTTGATTGTTGTTCAATGTGGAAATGATTTTTTTCTATGGAGTAATCATGTTCGTGAAGTAAGTGTTGCTTGATTGAATGTTATATTGTTTATTAGGAATTGTATAAATTTTTGGAATATATGTTGATTTTGGTTATGGTTGTAAGTGGGAGCCCATTTGTGCCTAATGGGCATTGAGAGGATTTGATTTTGAGTTTGGTTTTTTATTGAGGGGATTATGTCAGTTTTGTTGAGTTTGAAGGTCTCGCTATGATGTTAATTCTCGTTCTTCTACACTATTGATTTTGTAAATTGTGGATTGTATTTTAGTCTTCTGAGATCGTGGGATTGCAACCAATTCAATGGGAAACCATTGTGTTAGCAATTTGAGAGTCTTTGAGAGGTTTGAGGGGAGTATGGTTTTGACTTGGATAAGTTGCTATGGTGGCCGAGGATCCGGTGAGGTTGCGTGGGTAACCCAGGTTGGGGGCCGACAATCTAAGAGGATCCGCATTGGGTAACCCATATCAAGCCTTGATTATTTTCATGAGTTTTATTTTGCTTCACCTGAAAGTGGATGGCTACATGACTTTATCATTTGGGTAATGGTTGATCTTTATAATTGGATTGTGTTTTGTGGGTTTAGCCTTGCACTGGGAAGTCATTTACTTTGAAGTACTAACATGAGACGGTACAGCCTCTCTTGGTGTATTTACTAATTTGGCTTTGGTTATTCGTGCAAGTGGGCTTACCCAGTCTGTGAATTTGAGATTTGTTGTTAGTAGGGGGAGTGGCCTTCAATGGGGGTTGACGCACAAAGTGGTGTACGGGTAACTCATTGAGAGTTTCTTTAATTAGTGATAACCTAATAATTAATAATGGGGTTTGGGTAGTTTCTCACATTAATTCATATAATGTAGCCTCACTCATGGCCCAAGTGCTCATTTAGGCTTGGGATGAGTGGGAAAGCCTAGAATGGAAAAGGTCAACTACCTTGTCCTCTTGAAAGGTCTGTTGATCCCGCATGAGTGAGAATGGGGGCCAAGGATCGGTTGAGGTTGTCAGGATTTAACCAGGTAGGGGGTTGGTAACCTATGAAGATCCGCATTGGGTAACCCATGTCGAACTTATGTGATGACACTCCACCCTTTAGCAAATTTGTATGTTGTTGTTTCCCTCTTGTTGTGCTTGTACCTTTGGAAGCATACGTAGTCTTGTGTTTGTTGTTGCTCTTGTCGTGGAGTCTTGTTTGTCATTGTTCACTTGACTGATTTGGTTGTGGGTCTTCCTTGTTATCTCCTAGCACGAGGGGTGGGCCTTAGGGTCCACGTGGTCAGGTGGAACGTGCTTTGCACCCCATTGGGTCCCCAAATGGTGTTCGTGAAGCGAAAGCAAATACAGAGTTTCATAGCTTTACTTGGTTGAAGACAGTTCCACGCTTTGCGCCTTATTCTTCCTTGATGTATTATTCTTGTACTTGATGTACTCTTCCCGTTGATATAAGGGAAGCATTATGTAATGTACTATTGTATCCATGATGCGTTGTATCTATGGAAATATGCTCAACAATTCTAATATTTTACTATGAATTGAAATGTAATAATTGGTGTATACCTTTTCAACTCTATCTATCATGGATTGTTGTATGTTATTTTCATGTAATCTTGGATTTCATTTGCTATCATTTTGGTAAGAGTCTAGGTATTGTAATATTGTCCCATGTACCCTAGAGGACATAGATGATTTTGTAAATGCATAATTTATTTTCATATAGTGTATGTACATATTTATCTTATGCAATGTTTCACTTTAAAAAAAATGTGTTAATTTGTCAGTTGTAGTGGTCCTTTGGGGTTTGCTAGGCGAGGCGTCACAACTTGGTATTAGAGCATAGGTTCATACACTGGGCACTATGAGCCCATTACGTTGACCTAGTTGCTCAAACTCTCAAGGGTATGTCCTTCTTTTGTGTCAACCTCACTTAGCAATCTGAGGTTGTTCCGTAGGGGTGTCAGTCTAATGGTGTAGGAAACTGGTGGAAAGAATAGGACCCTCGATGTAGTGTGCAATGCACTGATATTCTTCCTACTGGTGATGCATTATGGACCTTTTGTGTTTTCTTGTGATGTGAATTTGTGTGTGAATGTAAGGAGTGTGTGCTAAACTTGGGACTTTGTGCTTGGGGAGTGATACATCATATTTTGTTGATTATGAAGAGGTTATTTGATGGTTTTTTGCTGCATATGTGGTGAAATTTTGTGTTGAATAATGAATTACGTGGAAGGCCTTGTGTGTAAATGATGATATTTAATGAAAATGTGTGCTCTTTGTGTGTGAGTATGTTGCATTTTTTTATGAAAGTGTAGTATTTCAAGATAATGAATCAGCTTGAATGATTAGTACTAATGTGTTATGTTTCCACCCTAGTTTGTGATTTCCAGGGAGTTGACTTTGGAAACTCGGTGATGAAGGTAAAGTAATTGGGATATTTAGAGGTAGATACTTATAATGCTAAGCAGTGATCCGATTTGACATAATACATGATATAGATTCATGATTATGATCATTATGTGATTATTGTTATGATTGTTAAATAGTGGATTATTTAAGAGTTGATTGCTTTTTTTGAATTGTTCTGTTTGAGGTGGTCATTGGTTGAAGTCTTGATGAGAGGGACGATGTAGCATCACTCATTCATGAGAGCCCTGCTATGCCACGACTTCCTCTCACGGTGTGTCTGTTTTTGGATATATATGTTGCTTCATGTTTGGTTGATGCAAGATCTAGGTATCGGGCATTGAATCCACCTGCATTGTTAGGTCTGAGCGTGCCCTATAAGCCCAATGGGTATGATGTGGAAACCGAAGTTGACAAGAAAGTTTCCCCATCCTAATTTGTCACCCGTCTTTATGTCTCACGATGTCGTCTATTTGTGACCCTGTTTCTATTTGGTAAAATTTTATTTTGAGTCTATTAATCTTACTTATTTAATTGATTTTGTTTTAATTATTTGCTTTAGTTGTTAGTTTGTTGTGTTGTTGTGCATATGATTGTGTGCGTTTATGTCATTGTGTGACTTCCAGGAGTAAGTCGATGCTAAGGGGGGGAGGATGTAGCGCCCCTCTGAATCGGTCTTTCTAGATTTTTGTGTAAGTGTTATTTGTGATTTCGTTGATAATTATGCCATTGGATTGTTTGGTAAACTTAACTCTTTAAGTGGCCTTGTTCAATTAGCTAATTAAATTAAATTGTTGGGTCGAGAGTAAATGTTTTATTATTAAAATAATTAGATTATTTAACAAATGTTGTTAATTAAATTATTAAATTAATTTGAAGGTTTATACCATTATTTTAATTAAATAATGAATAATTAAATCAAATACAATAAAATATTAATGTAATTATTAATAAGGTTGATTTTAAATTTAAACATAATTAATATTAGTAATTATAATTGCAATTAAAATATGGGTATTGCCAACATTATTATTATTTGTTTCTTTTAAAATGAAAGGCAACATTCTTAAAGGAATCAAAAGCTCCACATGCCTTCTGATTGTTTCTTTATTTGCATGCTTGACAAGCGTGGAGTCAGAAGGAGAAGGGAGGGAAATTTGGTGACACCTATCTATTGCATTCGCTTGAAATTTTCTTAAGCCTTTTCTTCAAATCCGTTTTGGGGAGAGAGATGGGGAATGATAGCATTTCAAGAGATCACATTTCTCAGATAGAATACGTGACTTGTATTTGGTTCCTTCCTTCTGCATGCATGTCTACAAGTGCATTTGCAACTTCTATTGACTACAACATCAAGCATGGTTGTCGCTCCTCCAAAATCCTCGCTAGTAATGACCTTTCGCTTCTCCTATTTGGCGTAGCTATAGCCTGAAAATAAGGTTTTGACAGTGATTTTAGGGTATGTTTATTAAAATGAAAATTATAGCCAAGATTCTATAATGCACACATTTAGGTTTTAACATTATCAACATCCTTTACTCTGCGTAGTTAAAATATAATACCCACCTTCCCCTGATGATTGCTTTTGCTTGAGAGTGTCTTAAGCCTTTAAAACAAATCCATTTTGTGCTCATCTTGCAGCCTTTGCATTCCATGAGATCACATTTCTTTGAGGCATTTTGTCAAACAATCGTGTACCTTGTCTAGGTTTCACATTTTGCATACATATCTGTTAGTGCGGTTAGGTGGGAGATGATCCTTGGGAACCACAAGTTATACTGACATCTTATTAATAAGTTTGGGTTGCCTTCAAGGTAGCCATTACATGCATAAAGGTCAACCATGCATTCCTAATGATCAACTATATATGTAATGCAATAAGGGTTGTGGATGTGTGAAGTATGTGCAACCCTCATCCACCAAACCTTCATGATTGTGTGCACCTAGAACACACACAAAGCTTACAGTGCAAGGATGTGTTAAGAAGTGCTTCATTAATTTAAAGATTCTGAGAGCTTCCTTGCAAAATCCATTTTGTGCACGTTTTGAAATTGTTGTGTTTCATTCCATGAGATGACATCTCTTGAGGCATTCTGTAAAATAGTTGACACGCCTTATCTTTATGCCATAGTTTGCATACATGTCTTCCAACATAGTCGCAACCACAACATCTAACAAAATTATCCTTCGTTGTTGTGCTTTGGAGGATGTCCATATCCTGTTCCAAAGCTCCCTTGATTGGCGCGATAGGAGAATGCTAGCTCTAGTTGTATAATTGGCTTTACAGCTACCAATTGCATTTGCTTAAAATTTTCTAAAGCCCTCTTAGTAAATCCATATCGTGCATATCCTGTAATCATTTCAATCCATGAGATTTCATCTCCCTGGGGCATTCTGTCAAACAATTTGTGTGCCTTGTTTACACCTCACATTTTGCATACATATCTCCCATAGCAATAGCAACTTCAACATCTGACAATTCCTCTGTCATTTATGCCTTGATGGATGCCTTCATAGTATTAGTTGGGTCATAAGCCAACAACTTACATATATAATTAATATTAAAATTAAAATCATTGCCAGTTCTAATTAAATTTACTTCCTCTTGAATAGGTGCTATAAACAATAATATGACAACAGAGTTGATTTACAACCTGTATAATAAATGACAATGAATATAAATACATGTATTTGTTGCCCAATTTTTACCTGCGGGCTCAATCAGGTAGGATAAAACATGTGACAGAGGTTCGATAAGGCCAAATGGAACATTCGCACAAGGGAAAAAGCCATGAATCTGATGCTAAGTCATAGGGAACTCAGTTGGGAAGCCTGCATTGTTTAGGTTCAGCATGAAAATCCTCTAAGGAGAGAGTCGCCAAGACCTTCAAGTGTCTCGCCGACTAAAAGGTCTCTCGCTGAATGAAGGCATCATCTCGGGCAAATGTCTGGCTGATGGGCCAATGTCTCGGCGACAGTAATGAGGCTCAGCAGGAGTCTCCCTGATAACAAGTGTATCGTCAAGGGGATGACGCATTCGGTATAGGGGTTGTGCCCTCGACAAATGGTCTTACCAATATGGTGATCTCTCCCTGACAAGAAGGGTGAACTCTCGGTGAAGGGAAGTGTCTTCGACAAAAGGTCTTGCCGAATGCAAGAGGTCACGCCGATGATAGTTCACCAGGGAGCTCTCGACTTAAGTGTTTTCCTTCGACAAGATGTCTTCCCAAAGGGATGGGCTCTCGGCGAAGGTTTGTGCCTTTGCCAGAATGTCTTGCCAGATGCAGGAGATCTCTCCCTGACATATTTGACATCGGTGTAGCTTCCAGCTGTCGGAGTAATGTCTTGCCGACATGGTGCGGTCTCAGCGACTGAAGCGGGTATCGGTATGACTAGTGGACCTCGCTATGAAGTCTTCCCGAATTGCTAGAGTCTTGTCGAAAGAAATGTAGAGCTTGGTAGAATGGAGTGCGTTCGAGGTGACCTCAATCAACTCCTGTCGAAGATGAGGGGTCTCGGGGTAACGTTCTGTCTTCGGTAAAACATCTCACTGACACTCGGGTGTCTTGTCGAATGAAGAGGAGCTCGGGGAGATGGCGAAATGAACTTGGGAAAGGAAATAGAGATTGATGAAGGTCTCATCGATCGAGCAAGCTCTTGCTGAAGGGGGTTTCACCATTGGCATAAGATTTTTCCTTCGATATGAAGCCCCAACGACAAACGAGTGGTCTCAGCGAAAGGAGATGTAAGCGGGGAGACAAGAGGGAGCTCAGTGAGAGGTCTCACTGACCAAAGGTGGTTTCCCTGATATGAAATGAGCTCGCCGTGAGGTCTCACCGACCCGAAAGGGTCTGGCCAATACAAAATGAGCCCGAGGAGAAAGATTCGACATCACTAGGAGATCCTGTCGACTCGGTAGGGTCTTGTCGGCATGGATGTGCTCGCCAAGAGAGGAGGGGCTCAATATAAGGTCTTCCCGAACACATAATCTCTGGATGACAACGATGGATTTTCCAATAAAGTGGCAATGTCAGTATGACTCCTCAAGGGTTCGCTGTAGCATCTTGCCGAAAGCGATATGTCTTGTCGATGTTCTGAGCGATGACAAAGACGATTTTGATATAACTTTGGTGGCTCGATAAGAGCTCTCATCAACAGTTCCATGATATGTCGATGGCTGCAGAGGGGCATAATCGCATCAGTGAGACACTTATAATGTCTCGCAAAGATATGATTTGGACTAGACAAGCTTTTGACCATAGGGGAATCCATGTGGAATGTGCCCAACCAATCAGGGAGAGCTACGGGTGAATCATTGGCAGCTTGACCAGTGCCAAGAAGATCAATAGAATGTGAATTGACACAGATCTACTTTGAAGTTAGAAGCATTCAAGGCAGCTCAGCTAAAGAGGTTCAAGGAGGACACGAGGACCATAAGTAAATGCGTTTGGTAACTACAAAAGATCTAAAGGCTTCTCTGGGGATGACTCTTCACAAACAATGGACAACAAAGACACGCAAGAATGTAGCATTAATTTTAGTCAAAATATTTGAGGGAGATTTATCCCGAAGGGAGATATTTTGTAAGCCCTAAGGGGTCGACACTCTTTTGTATATAGGGCTTTTTTGCCTTTTTGTAAGCAGTTCGAAGAATGCACTAAAAAGAGTTAGTGATTTTTAGCAATGCTCTCTTAGCTGGTGTATGTTTTGTAACTCACTTCGATTTTGGAATATAAAGTACACAGTTGCCTTGGCCTCTGTTGACACTTCAGTTTTCCATTATTGTTCTTGCAAAGTGTTGTGCATTTCAGGTTAATAATCAAGTTATCTTGTGAATTCTTTTATTCCTTTATAACTTTATTAGGTATTTCATGCCCTCGTTTGTAAAAAGCACCATTATATGAATCACAAAGCTGTGTTTACATAATCAAACATAGATTCTATTCTCTGAAAGTCTTTTCCTTTATTAAAAAAAGTGTGTGTCAAACCTATTTGTGACATATTAATGTGTAGCTCATAGAATTTGATATGTATCTTTCTGATCATTGACAAATTTCAAGTGCACTCTAAGTATTCCATTGATCTCATCAAACTTGGTGTATCACCATAGTTTAGTTTCATTCATGTACTCCTTCTCCCTTTCACCTTTACTGAATCGTTAGTTTAGGTGATACCCAAAAGAAGCCGGCCTTCTCTGGAGGTTCATTTCAATTTCTAGGTGACCCATAGCCTTGAAATGATCCCATGTTTCACTAGAAAGTTCAATCTCCATCACTATGCGTAGGGTGCATTTCTAGGAGATAACAGTTTTGGCACGCCCGATGGGACTATTTCCCATGATATTGCTGGTTTGGTATGCAACCAATAGGTTCCAAACTTTACAGAAGTCAATTGTGCATACTTGGCGACTCCGTAAAGAGGAAGAACTTCAAAATTGACACCTTGAATAGTTTATGAGAAGAGTTCAAACAAGGAGCAGCTTAGTTCCTTTCGAATATTTGCAGTTGTCACCATCAAGAAGACAAGGCAGAGCAACAAAAAGATGAGGAACAAGGATTATCCATTCTAGAAGGACTAAATCCACTCCTCCATCTATGAGATCACATATTGTTGTCCCGTCTTTGGTTTCACTTAGAGTGTCAGTAAATCCATCTCAGCCACTTCCAATGGCCGCTCCAAAGAATCAACCCCTTGTTGCTTTTAATAGAGGGAGCCCCTTGAATTTGGCACAACACAATGACATTCCAATGGCAGCCTTGAAGAGTCTGCCAACTTTCATGGGGGAAGACCAAACTACTCTAATTGAACACATGAGAGATGTGGCTTCGTTATGCAGAGTCCATCACATAACCCAAGAGGATGTTGTTGTGAGATTATTAGCTGCTTCACTAAAAGGAAGAGCTGTGCAATAGTATAGGAGCCTACCAATTAGTTCAATTGCAAATTGGGACAAATTTAGAGACAAGTTGCATAAAAAAATTTAGGACAGGTCTGATAACTTGTCTTTATTGGAACAATTAACTACAATTAAGAGGGCCCCTCAGGAGTAGATGAATTACTTCAATTTTAGATTTCAAAGAACCTGGGACAGAATCCCTACAACAGTGAGGCCTTCACTTGAGTACGCCTTCTTGTATTATCTTAGAGCTATAAACAATGATATTTCAGTTATGATACAATCAATGAGGGGTGTTTATCTACCAAACACATTTGAAGTAGCAATCAGAGCTAAAAATAGCCTAATACAGGTTGGTAAACTAGCTCCTAGGCCACCAATGCCTATATTCCTAGAGATTCATGCAAATATTCCTCTGCAGATACCACCTTTTGCACCCCTGCCACCTATTCCAGTTGTTGCAACACAAGAAAATGTTGTTCCAAGTTCTTCAAACGAGTTGCAGGGAATCAAAAGTCTATTGCAGACTTTTGGTAATAAGCTTGTAAACTTGGAGAAGCAGCAATCATATAGCAGGCCTTATCGACAACAAAGTTCAGGTCAGCAACAAGCATATCAAGGTAATAGACAAGCTTACCAAGGCAATTACCAAGGCCCAAGACAAAATGTGAATACAAGACCTTTTCAGGCCTATGCTTCAGCACCTGTTAGTGCAGCCAAGGATCTTGTCTCTGTTCAAAACAACCTGGTAGCAGATCATGAGTGGTGTTACCCTTGCAACCAGCCTCACAATCAAGCCACTTGCTCAAATGGACTTATTAATCAAGCATTGATGGTACAAAATGCCTCAAGTTCATAGTAGAATGAATACAATGATGCATCTCCACAACGCCAAGATCAACCTACAAATGACACAACTCTACTTAACTGGCAAGATGAGGAATTCTATGGATTGAATGTGGACAATTCCCCAGTTGCAGCTAATACGAGAGCAAAGAAAAGAGCTTTGGAACTTAATCATGCAGCCGACAAAGGAAAGGCATTAGCTGTTGAACCATCCACATCTCAAGTGACTAGTGGTTTGCAAGGAAATTAACAACTCCCACTAACGGAGCAACCACACTTGCAAGTTGATCATGCTAGCGCAAAGGTACATCATATGGTAAACCCAATAGTACCCTTTAACATTCTTGATAGTATGAAAAAGAAAAATGTAACGATGTCTATGTGGGATTCATTAATCATCCCAGGTCAAAAGGACATGTTAAAGTCAACCTTGACAAGTTTGAAAACGTCTGATGAATCTGAGTCTCCAATAGGTCAAGTTAGGACTTTTTTGACAAATAATCCCCAAAGAAATGATAAACAACCCAACAAAGAGGCACGAAAAGAATTCAAACCACCTCCCTTTTACGTGTCAGTGATCATTGGTGATAAGTTAGTTCATAACTGTATGGTAGACAGTGGAGCTAGTAGCTCTGTGATGCCAAAGCAAATTGTTGACAAGCTTGGGCTAAAGTATCAGCCTTTAGAGAAAGGAGTAATCCAATTGGATGGTACCTCTGTTAATACACTGGGCATCATTAAAGCTTTGAGTCTCACCCTTCATGCTTGTCCTAATTTTTCATTTCCCCAAGACATATGTGTCAGATCTTCCACCTTTCTTTTCCTTATGTTTATCAAGAGACTTTACAGCCAAGATAGGTGGTTATGTGTTAGCTGATTGGTCACATATGCTATTTAGAACAAGATATGGAACCAAGGTTACCATTAAATTTGAAAGGTTGGCTAAGGATCACATTGAGCCATATAACCCAAGTCCCATCAATGCTGCTCTTATTGCTGCAGACACAAATTGTGTCATTTTCACTAACAATGAGTTGGCTGCTGCTTAAGAACTTCAAGCAGAAGTTGTTCCTGATGTGCTTCTACATGAATGGGCAGTTGAAAATGTGTTGGACAGTCCTGAAGACCTCATTCGAGATGTTGGTATGGGTAACTATGTCATACTTGAACCCAATGTAGAGATTCCAAACCTTGAAAAGGATTCAGGCCAGCTGCTGCAACAGCAAGGTGAACTTTGGAAAATGTTCTTTGATGCTTCCAGAAGCAAGAATGGAGCAAGTGGAGGTGCAATGTTGATTTCTCCACAGGGTGATAAGTATTTTTTAGATTTTCGTTTTGCTTTTGCATGTTCTAATAATACTGTTGAGTATGAGGGCCTTGTTCAAGGCCTTGAGTGGGCAAGGAAGAGAGGAATAACCCGCTTGAAAGTTAATGGAGATAGTGAGTTAATTGTCAATCAAATGAGAGGCCTGAATGTTGTTAAAAATGACACACTAAAGTCTTATAGAAATAGAGTGTGGAAAATGCTTGAGGATTTTGATGCCTTTAACTTAGTGTATATTCTAAGGAACCAGAACAAACATGCTAATAGGCTTGTAGCCATTGGGGCATAGTTTGATATTCCAGGTAACATTAGAAAGGAGAAAGTACAGCAGTATGTAAAGGTTGTTGTCAGGCCATTAATTCCTGATAACAACATTCACTGGCAGGCTTTTGACAACGATGAGCAGATTCTTTCTTTTTTGCTCAAAGAAGATTAGTTCTCCATGGTTAATCAAGCAAAACGTAAGCAATGGTATGATGATCAAGTCATACAGCTGAGGACAAATAAGTTACCCAAAGTTCTTGTCACCTTAGAGTCAATTTTCAGTATTGATGATCAGCTTAAAAGGGGTAAAGCTGGCTTGCAAATCAGACAAGAGCATTATGAAGAGCTGGAGATTTTCAAAGGTAAACTCCTTAAGATAGGCAAAATTTGTTCACATGAAGATAAATAATCTTTTGTTGCTTTATGCCAAGAATTTCATGATGTCTTTGCTTGGGAATACTTAGATTTGAAAGAGTTTGATCCCCATATTACTCAACACACAATTGAGTTAGAACCTAATGCTAAGCTAGTAAGGCAGAAACAAAGGCCCTTGAATCCTAAGTTTGAGCCCTTAATGATTAAAGAGCTGACCAAATTAGTTGAGGGGGGTATTGTCTTTCCTATTAAGCATACTTCATGGGTTTCTAACCTGGTGCCAGTTAGGAAGAAAAATGGTGAAATAAGGCTTTGTGTAGACTTTAGGGATCTTAACTGAGCATCTTTGAAAGATCACTATCCGCTGCCCTCCATGGAGCAAATCTTGCAAGTAGTTGCTGGTTCTAAAAGATTTTCCTTATTAGATGGTTTTTCATGGTATAATCAGGTGCTAGTTAAAGAGGAAGATCAGTTCAAAACTGCTTTTACAACTAAGTGGGGCACCATGGCATATAAAAGGATGCCTTTTGGTTTATCTAATGTTGGTGCCACGTTTCAGAGGGCCATGGACATGGCATTTCAAAGTTTGATCAATAAGATTATGCTGATTTATTTAGATGAAATTACAGTTTATTCTAAGAATGCTAATGAACATTTGTCACACCTTAAGCAAGTTTTTGAAAAATGCAGAGAGTTTGGTATCTCTCTCAATCCAAAAAAAAGTATCTTTGCTGTTCATGAAGGGAAATTATTAGGACACATAGTGTCAAAGCAAGGAATTACTATTGATCCTGAAAGAGTCAAATCCATACTTGAGTTGCCATTACCCAATCACAAGAAGGGTCTATAGAGCTTTCTGGGCCAAATCAACTTTCTAAGAAGATTTATTCCTAATGTTGCAAATTTGCTACAGCCCCTAACTGCCATGCTTAAAAAGAGTGCAGTTTTCAATTGGACTGGAGAAGCAAAACATAGTTTTGAAGAAGTCAAGGAAGCTTTAGCATCAACTCCAACATTGGTAAATCTAGATTTCTCTAAAGATTTCTTCTTGTATGCTTTTGGTAGCATTAGTTCAATCTCTGCAATGTTGGTTCAAAAAAATAATGATAATTTAGAATAGCCCATAGCCTTCTTTAGTCAAATACTCGCTGATTACAAAGAGAGGTATACATTTTTTGAGAAGCATGTTCTCTCCATGATCAGAATCCTAAAGAAATTCAAGCGTTTAATCTCTAATAATAAAATTCATGTCATAGTTGCACACCCAAGTGTCAAAGAATTTCTGTTGAGCAAGGATCTAAATGAAAAAAGAGCAGGGTGGATCACTAAGGTTATGGAATATGACGTGGATATCAAGATTACCAAATTGGTAAGAGGTAAAGGTCTCTGTGAACAACTTGCTACAGGATCAAGTAGTGAAAATAAATTAGAAAAGAATGTTGCTTTTTCTAATATAAATGAGCCTCAAGATGCTCAAGATGATATGCCTCTGATAACAACAAATTGGGTTCAAGACATGACCCATTTTTTACAGACTGATGAGTGTCCACTAGGTTCGAACAAAGCTAAAAGAAGATACTTCAGATTGCAGTCCATACCATATGTGCTGATGAACAATGTTCTTTCAAAAAGGATATGAATGGTGTTCTATTAAGATGTATTCATAGTGATCAGATTGAGAAGGTACTTCATGAGTTTCATGATGGAGTCTCAGGGGGTCACTTTGCTCCGAGGACTACTGCATGGAAGATAATGAGAGCCGGTTATTACTGGCCCAGTTTATTTAAAGATACATATGCATGGTCAAAGAAATGTGTGAAGTGTACTCTTTTTGCAGGAAAAGAAAAGCTGCCTACTATGCCTTTACATCCAATTTAGGTACAACAACCCTTCATGAGATGGGGCATTGATTTCATTGAACCAATAAATCCACCATCTAGTACTAGTCACAAGTGGGTGCTCACTGCTACAGACTACTTCACATGATGAACAAAAGCAATAGCTTTGAGAGAAGCAAAGGAGTCTTCAGTTTTGTGCTTTTATGAGGATATAGTAACTAGATTTGGGGTTCTCGACTCTATCATATCTGATAACGCTCTTGCATTTGTGGGATTAAGATTAATTGATTGGGCTGTTAAACATGACATTCATTTGAATACATCCTCAAATTATTACCCTCAGGGTAATGGTTTAGCTGAAAGCACAAATAAGAATCTCATTAGGATTATCAAAAGAACAATGGAGGATAATCAAAGGACTCAACACACTAAATTAAAGTATGCACTTTGGGCAGACAGAGTGACTCCTAAGAATTCTATTTGTAATTCACCTTATATGTTAGTTTATGGCAAAGAGGCTAGATTACCTCTATCTGTGGAGCTTCCAGCTGTAGACATTGTTCAACAATTAGAGATGTTTGAGGGATAGGACCCAATGTCTATGAGGTATGCAGAGCTCATGGAGCTCGAAGAATCAAGGGATAGAGCAATGAAAGCTTTGGAGTATCATCAACTCCAAATGAAAAGAACATTTTACAAGAAGGCTACAGCCAAAAACTTCAAGGTGGGAGATCTCATGATGAAATGGGATGTTCTGAAAAGTAGGCCAGGCCATCACACCAAGTTTGACAATATGTGGACAGGTCCGTTTATTATCAGAGACTATAGGGAACACAATGCTTATCAACTGGCCACAACCAAAGGTGAAGTGTTTCCTATCCCAGTCAATGGGATACACCTCAAACCCTGTTTTCAAGTCTTACGAGTTCCTCTATTGTACATATTATTTTAGATTTATGTTTCCAATAAGTGCTTCTGCACTTTAGTTTAGATGTTTTTCAATTCCCTAAGTGTTGTTCCAACACGGTAAATAGCTTCTTTTCATTTCTCCTTTTTTGGTCTTTTTGGCAACCTGTTGTGTTCTACGAGCCTCAAGCGAGGTGCAACCATGCCCAGGGTTGTCCTGGGTCTTTTTTCTGAGCTTCCTAATGATTCCATGCCCAATGGACAAGTTTTGGCTACTAGTTTATGAGTTTAGCAGGAAAACATCCAACAAAGGTCGCCAGAAATGTTGCCCAATTTTTACTTGCGGGCTCAATCAGGCAGGATAAAACATGTGACAGAGGTTCGATAAGGCCAAATGGAACATTCGCACAAGGGAAAAAGCCATGAATCTAATGCTAAGTCATAAGGAACTCAGTTGAAAAGCCTGCATTGTTCAGGTTCAGCGTGAAAATCCTCTAAGGAGAGATTCGTCAAGACCTTCAAGTGTCTCATCAACTAAAAGGGCTCTCACTGAATGAAGGCATCATCTCGGGAAAATGTCTGGCCGACGAGCCGATGTCTTGGCGACAATAATGAGGCTCGACAGGAGTCTCCCTAATAACAAGTGTATCGCTGAGGGGATGACGTGTTCGGTATAGGGGTTGTGCCCTCGGAAAATGGTCTTTTCAATACGGTGATCTCTCCCTGACAAGAAGGGTGAACTCTTGGCGAAGGGAAGCGTCTTCAACAAAAGGTCTTGCCAAGTGCAAGAGGTCACGTCGATGGTGAAACCCCCTTCGACGAGAGCTTGTCCAAGACTTCTCCGGGGATGACTCTTCACCGATAATGGACAACAAAGACACGCAAGAATGCAACATTAATTTTAGTCAAAAGATTTGAGGGAGATTTATCCCGAAGGAAGATATTTTTGTAAGCCCTAAGGAGCCAACTCTCTTTTGTATATAGGTTTTTTTGCCTTTTTGTAACAGTTCGGAGAATGCACTAAAAAGAGTTAGTGATTTTTAGCAATCCTCTCTCAGCTAGTGTATGTTTTGTAACTCACTTCAATTTTGGAATATAAAGTACAGAGTTGCCTCGACCTCTGTTGACGCTTTAGTTTTCCATTACTATTCTTGCAAAGTGTTGTGCATTTCAGGTTAATAATCAAGTTATCTTGTGAATTCTTTTATTCCTTTATAACTTTATTAGGTATTTCATGCCTTCGTTTGTAAAAAGCACCATTCTACGAATCACAAAGTTGTGTTTACATAATCACACATAGATTCTATTATGTGAAAGTATTTTCCTTTATTGAAAAAAGTGTGTGTGTCAAACTTGTTTGTGACATATTAATGTGTAGCTCATAGAATTTGATATGTATCTTTCTGATCATTGACAAATTTCAAGTGCACTCTAAGTATTCCATTGATCTCATCAAACTCGGTGTATCACCATAGTTTAGTTTCATTCATGTACTCCTTCTCCCTTTCCCCTTTACTGAATCGTTAGTTTAGGTGATACCCAAAGGAAGTCAGCCTTCTCCGGAGGTTCATTTCAATTTCTAGGTGACCCATAGCCTAGAAATGATCCCATGTTTCACTAGAAAGCTCAGTCTCCATCACTATGCGTAGGGTGCATTTCTAGGAGATAACAATATTATTATTCATATTGTATATATGGTTTATAGGTATAAGTTACAAGTGTGGGTGGTCATAAATTAGGTGTGGAATTGTATTTATGATAGATATATTGATTCTAAACTTAGGGAAGAGACCACAATATAAAATCCTTGTCAACCTTGGCATAGATCTGTTGGTGTTCCGTCAAGTTTTAAATTATTCTAATAATAACTAAAGGAGTGGTCATGAAATTGAATTAAGTAATCCATACTCTTCTTTCATATTTATTTACTACATGGTTTTGTCCTTAAATAGTAGATTTGTAATGAAATTCTCAGAGGCCTTTCAATTCACTCTTATGTTGAGAATAATGAATTTTATCAAAATTATCTGTTATTCTAAATGAGATGATTATTATGTGATATAGAAAATATTATTTCATTGTTAAATATATTAGGATGCACCATGGTCCAGGATAGGTATTAATACATTCTCAATTGTTATCATTGCTAGACAATAATAAATTTGGAGATATATTTTAAGTATGGTCTCTAGTTGAATAAAGAGAAAGAAGATTTTTTAGGTTTCTTACTCAATGATCAAGTTGTTGTATTGATGGATGTTTGAGACTATAATAAAAGGATCTTTATCATATTACAAGCTTAGCTTGGGATAGTATTTTGGGATAATTCTTTTATAAGTTTCACCACTCTGCATACAAATTATGTTTTAGAGTTGTGACCATTGGTCTTTTAATATTCACATTAGAACCATGTTTGATTCTAAGAATGTGGGGTTGGGGAAAGAAATAATATTAGCATGGATTGAATAACCTCATATATATAAATTGGAAAGAGGAATATAAGCATTATAATTGATAATCATGTGAATAATATAGTTCAATTATCTTACAAAATTTAGGAGTATGTAATCATTGAATCTTGAGTGTATAGTTGTGGAACGTAAATGACTATGTTAAGGTTGGAATTTTGTTATATAAATTATATGTTTTAACAATTAGTAATATAGTTATTTATATACTTTAACTACACAAAATTTCATAATATTTTGGAAAGTTGGAGGATGTATGTTTTTCTTAACGTTGTGAACTTCGATCTCCTGTCATTTGAACCTTGGGATATTTGAGGGTCTTCAATTGTTTAATTTAATTCTATCAGTGTATGAGTTGCGAAGGTTTTCCATAGTTATGGTGTATTATTTGATAAATAAGGAATTTTAGTAAATATGAAAATAATGTCGCCATTGGATGTATTGCTTGTTGATGCTTATTGGTTTTGTTTAAGTTGTTTATTAGTCATATTATTAGCTTGTTAGGGCATCATGTGTGGAGAAAATTGAGGTCTCCCTCAGATGTACTATTAGCTAATTTACTTGTGTTTGCATTGATTATGTAAATAGAATACTTATATACTTTCAATCCTTGTGTTGCTATTTTATATTTTAAAATATTATATATGCATATATATTAAAGTTATTATATTATAATATTAGTGTTTAGGTCAGTTAATTGATTGAGTAGGTAAAAGAATTAAAAAATTAGATTAATAGTTATAATGGGTCATATTTGAGTATTATTATGTGAATGGTTTAGTAAGAAAAGTTGGGGTTTATATAATGAGTTTTAGAAATGCTGCTATAATGTTCTCCCATGAATGAATTGATTTGATTGTTGTTCAATGTGGAAATGATTTTTTTCTATGGAGTAATCATGTTCGTGATGTAAGTGTTGCTTGATTGAATGTTATATTGTTTATTGGGAATTGTATAAATTTTGGAATATATGTTGATTTTAGTTATGGTTGTAAGTGGGATCCCATTTGTGCCTAATGGGAATTGAGAGGATTTGATCTTGAGTTTGGTTTTGTATTAAGGGGATTATGTCAGTTTTGTTGAGTTTGAAGGTCTTGCTATGATGTTAACCCTCATTCTTCTACACTGTTGATTTGTAAATTGTGGATTGTATTTTAGTCTTTTGAGATCATGGGATTGTAGCCAATTCGATGGGGAAACCATTGTGTTAGCAATTTGAGAGTCTTTGAGAGGTTTGAGGGGAGTATGGTTTTGAATTAGATAAGTTGGTATGCGGGTCAAAGATCCGGTGAGGCTACTTGGGTAACTCGAGATGGGGGCCGACAATCTAGGAGGATCCGCGTTGGGTAACCCATATCAAGCCTTGAGTATTTTCATGAGTTTTATTTTGCTTCACCTAAAAGTGGGTGGCTACATGATTTTGTCATTTGGGTAATGGTTGATCTTTATACTTGGATTATGTTTTGTGGGTTTAGCCTTGCACTGGGAAGTCATTTACTTTGAAGTACTAGTGTGAGAAGGTACATGCCTCTCACTGATTTGGCTTTGGTTATTTGTGCAAGTGGGCTTACCCAGTCTATGAATTCAATATTTGTTGTTAGTAGGAGGAGTGGCTTTCAATGGGGGTCGACGCACAAAGTGGTGTATGGGTAACTCATTGAGAGTTTCTTTAATCAGTGATAACCTAATAATTAATTAGGGGGTTTGGGTAGTTTCTCATATTAATTTAGATAATGTAGCCTCACTCATGGCCCAAGTGATCATTTAGGCTTGGGGTGAGTGGGAAGGCCTGGAATGGCAAAGGTCAATTGCCTTGTCCTTTTGAAAGGTATGTTGATCCCGCATGAGTGAGAATGGGGGCCAGGGATTGGTTGAGGTTGCCAGGGCTTAACCAGGTAGGGGGCTAGTAACCTATGAAGATCCGCAGTGGATAACCCATGTCAAAATTATGTGATGACACTCCACCCTTTAGCAAATTTGTATGTTGTTTCCCTACTTTTGTGCTTGTACCTCTAGAAGCGGATGTAGTCTTGTGTTTGTTGTTGCTCTTGTTGTGGATTCTTGTTTGTCATTGTTCACTCGACTGATTTGGTTGTGGGTCTTTCTTGTCATCTCCTAGCACTGGGGGTGGGCCTTAGGGTCCATGTGGTTGAGTGGAACGTGACTTGCACCCCATTGGGTCCCCAGATGGTGTTCATGAAGCAAAAGCAGATGCAAATTTTTAGAGCTTCACTTAGTTGAAGACGGTTCCATGCTTTGCACCTTTTCTTCCTTGATGTATTATTCTTTTACTTGATGTACTCTTCTCGTTGATATAAGGGAAGCATTATGTAATGTACTATTGTATCCATGATGTGTTGTATTTGTGGAAATATGCTTCACAATTGTAACATTGCACTATGAATTGAAATGTAATAATTGATGTATACCTTTTCAACTCTATCGATCATGGATGGTTGTATGTTATTTTCATGTAATCTTGGATTTCATTTGCTATCATTTGGGTAAGAGTCTAGGTATCGTAATACCATCTCGTGTACCCTAGAGGATGTAGATGATTTTGTAAATGCATAATTGCTTTTCATATAGTGTATGTTCATATTTATCTTATGCAATGTTTCACTTTCAAAAAAAAAATTATGCGGTAATTTGTCAGTTGTAGTAGTCTTTTGGGGTTTGCTAGGTGGGGCGTCACAACTTTGAAGTAGTAACATTAGATGGAGGAGATGGAATGCAAGGTTCAAGAATTGGATCACTTGTGAGAATACCCAAGTTCAAGTAACCGAAATTCTCCTCAAAATCAAAGTCCAAAGTAGAAGTGTGATCATCATCCAAAGGATCAAATTCATCATCAAGAACAAAATATGAAAAGGTGTACAATCGAGATGCATGATCAACCACCCTAGTAGCAATAAGCTCTCTGCTCTCCAAATCTTAGATATTAACTAAATCATTGGGAGTAAATTTTGCAGTCTTCCATGCTCCATCATGAGTAATCTAATAGATGGAAAGAAGATTATTAGATAAATGAGGTACACATAATACATCATTGAAAGCTTCATTCCTGATATAAATAAATCCCTTCCTAATTACATTCATATATGTATTGTTACCCATCAAAATATATGGTGTAACACAAGGCTCAAAGAAGAAAAAGTGGACTGTGAAGAAGTCATATGATGAGCTCCAACATATAGAATCCATCTCCTTGATCCAAGACTTGTAGAAGCACAAAGATATTTTGCTTTATATTTGTCTACATAGAATTTTTCCTTTTTCTTAGTAGATTATTGGTTTGATGAAGATGGAGATTCAATGACCCCTTTATTTCTCTTTTCATGAAGATGTGTGAGGTGGTCAATCTATTTCTTCATACATTTATGTTCATCATGGCCAAGTTTCTTACAATAAGCACATTTAACCTTCTCCTTAGATTTTTCTTTATTTGAATAAGTTCTAATGTCTACATTAAAAGCATACAAAGATACATCTAAAATATTCTCTCCTTGGTTATTTTGTTTCTTGTTTTGTTTGTCATTATCTTTCCAATATGTATTGCCCTAATTTGCAACCAAAACATGAGACTTAGAAGATTTGAAAGTTCCCATTTGAACCAACTTATCTTGTTGTCTTGTGAGTTCATTAGCAAAAACATCAAGAGAATGATTTGTGTAGGAAGATCCTAAGGCACTTTTAGTGGCATAGAATGTAGAAATAAAGATTGAATAGTTTGGGCCAAGTTTAGAGATAATATTTAAGATCAATTATTTATCATCTTTCTCAATTCCACACTATTTCAATTGCAATATTGTGGCCTTTAGTTTGGTGAAGAAGTCATGTATTGTATCAAAACTTGAAGGACTTAACCCTATTATCTCATTCTCCAATTGATTGCCTCTTAATTCATCTTGTGTACCAAAGAGTTTTTCTAATGTTATCTAAAATTCATTTGGTGAAAACAAAAATTCAACCTGAAAGAGAAAATTTGGAGATATAAAAATACACAAGGTTCCAAATACTCTATCATAATTATTAAACCATTTTGGATTTTCTACATCAATAGTTGGTTCAGTTTCTAGTCGCATTATTACCCTATGCAATCTATACTTTTTCAAATATACTGACATTTTAATTTTCCAATCAAAATAGTTGTAAGGTGTTAGCATAGGAATTATTACTTGATCCATTTTAAGCAGAAAGGAAGATTGTTTGTGAGTGCACAAAAAGAGAATTCAAAGTGCAAAAGAGACACTGAGAGACACCCCCCCTTTCCACTAGTCTTAGAAATCACCCCCCAAGATAGTACAATGTTGGAACTTTATGATTTGTGTGTTTACAAGGCTTTAACTATATTACAATGCTTATTAGGCCCACAATGGCCAAAAAAAAAATTTTGATACAAAATTAACTCGATAAAAATATGGAAAAATAGCCTTGTAGCTATGTAGTGCTCTTCAATACCTATTCATTTTCAAAAATAAAGCTCTTGGGCGAAAGTTATGGCATGTTGAAGAAAAAAGCAACAAACAACTTCAACCTATTTTTTTTTGAAAAAAATGGAAAAGTTTCTTTTCAATACCTCTATGGATGGAAAGTGTTCGCCTCCAAATTTTCATCAATATCTCGTTCATAAAAAATGGACACCATGGTGAAAATTTATGCAAGTTTGAAAAAAAGGCCCAATTTGGCCTATAAGGATGACCTTGCTAGCCCTCGGGTGGCAATGGTAGTAGGTGAGATGACTTTGGGTGGCATTTGATGACTATTGATGGTTATCATCAGATTTGTCACAATTTTTTGTTAGAGTGCCACTATTTACCAGCTAATAGTTGACATTTTTAAATTGCCGGCGTCAGTGTTAGTTGTTAAACTGTTGGCGACTAAAGCTTGTGGGCGGCCTTTAAGGCAACAATCTACAACCTTGGTTTGTGAGCGAGGTTTTAAACCCCCAACGCTTAAGTTCTCAACACTTAAAACACTTTAATATTTTTTTATTTATTTATATTTTTTGAATTTTTTTTGACAAATAGGCTGTATTGAGTGACCTATAGGGCTGTATGATCTCCCGAGATTTTTTTTTGCATCGATGACTCCTGACACCAAATATGGGTGAATTTTATATCAAAATTTGTCTCCTTGGCCTCTTGAATGCAATATCAAGGTTTGTTTTGGCCAAAAATGCTCCTATAAAAATTTGTTTACCAGATTTGAGCTTCAAACCCTAATTTGCTACTGTGTCATATGGTGGCCAAATTGAGTAAAATAAAAGCCAAATCAGACTTTCTTGAGCCTATCGAATGTAATGGAATAATTAAAAATGCATCCACTTTAGCCAAAATAGTTGCAATCACCAGATCTCACCAAAAACACACATGCAAATATAATGTTAACATATCTTCATAATTCCTTTTTATTCTTTAGATCATGTTGAAACACAAGATAAGAGCATACGAGAATTTACAAGATCATACAAAAATCTCCAATATCTTAATCAAAATCTAACTACTCAAAAATCTCAAAATTTAAGCTCTGGTACCATGTTAGAAATATGAAATAGATGAATAATCAAGATCTTTGTATGAGAGAGATAAGCTATAAAATTGTAAATAAAATAATATAATTATAGACCTAAAATTCCAAGAGATGTGCAAATGTCAAGATAACAAGATTTCATTAGGATCTTAAAGAAAAACTATAGAATAATGATTGCATGCATCAATGTACATGTATGTCAAAGTATGCAACAATGAATATTCAAATACAAGCTAGGTAGTGATTTTATATAGAATTAAGGAGAGGGTGGAGGTGGCAAATCAACCAATAAGAATTGACCACCAATAACCACCAATATGAAATAAAGTGATGAGAAAGGTAAAAGCTTCACCCTTTAAGGGTGGAGATAACTTATCACCTTATCTCCTAGTTATTAAATAATAAACTCACTTTATTATCCTAAGAAAGCTTAATAAAAGTATAGGAAAAACCTAAGACTAAGGGAAAATAAGTTAACCCACTAGGAAAATAAAAAACTACACCAATATTGGTATGTGGAAAAGATGAAAGGTTTCCTATTTCAATTTAGTTATCAATAATTAAAATCATATGCTAGCTAGAAATTAATGAGAATGGTGTAATGATAATGAGGTTGGTCAAGTTTTTTTTTATAAAGATAAAAATGGGTTTTGAAAGGGCCTAAAACCTTAAAAATAAATTATCCATTAGGCAAATAGAATGAGTACCATGATATATGGGACTAAAAAAACAAATAAGATAGTAGGTACAAAAAAGTTGTGGAACAACAATAACATAATAGAAGAAGCACTTATTTGTTATCAACTAGTTTCTAGAACCCCTTGGTAGCTTGTCATTCTTTGGTGAGAAATTTAACTTGATCAACCAAAGAAACCTTATTGGGTCCTCTTCAATGACACTAGTTTTGCCTTTATGAGCTTTGGGATTGGCGATGGTTCTCCTAGTTAGACCTCCTATATAATCTTCCTTTGTCATTTTTTAAGGAAATTTAGGAGAATATATAGGTTAGTAGTTATTTTTTATGGTTTGTGTGAGGCCAAAACCGAGGATAGATAATGAGAAAGATTTAATATTAATAACTAAATTACAGTTTGATCTACATGTCACTATGGGGCATAAACTTGTGAAAGGCACAGTGGCTATATGGGAAAGGGTTGCAAGTAGTGAGGTGAGTGTGGATGAAATGCATCTATTATAATGAAAATAGAATCACTTTTAAAATTGCTAGAAAAATTCAAAACAATTCTACTACATGAATTGTGCGAGCTGCTAAAATTGTGCAAGTTGCTACAAAAACTTTGTAAATTTATGAAATTGATTTAAAATAAAATAATAGACTACAAAAATGATTTAAACTAATTTACCATATCTGAAATACACTCAACTAGATTATTATCATACATATAAATAATAGAAAACCTACAACTTATAATTTAATCACACAATACTAAAATAAAATGATAACAAGAAAAATTCAAAAATTCAAAAATAAAAAATAATATCACCATCATTTCCTGGGAGTGGACCCTCCTCCCAATCCATGAGGTGACTGAAACACTACTTAAATCCTCAAAAGAAAAGTTGTGACATATATTATATTCTCATGAAAAATATTACATTATTTTATGCACTATTCTTCTTGCACTATTACATTACATTACTACAATATAATTTTGAGAATTATTCATATATTATTCTTCTCCTTTTTATTACATTTCTACAACTCTATTTTATAAAATTTTCTCCTCTTATCTTGTTGTCTCTTATGAAATTATTTATGGCTTGTGGGTTGGAACAAAACTAGCCATAAATATAGGAGTTTGTTTTACCATGAAAATGACTATTTTCTTGGCCTACGTCTGTCACAACTTTATTATTTATAACAAAAAAATAGATACTATTTCATATTATGAGTATAAAAATAAGTCCCCAATTGTTATAACAAAATAACTAATATCTAACATAACAAACAATAACTTGAAAATAGATTAATAGGTGAAGTTATTTACTGCCAAGAATGTTCATGGGCTATAGGAAGTCTATTTTCTCCTCCTCTAATAACATGCTACAATATTTATTCCCAAAGCTAAATGACAAAAAAATATTAGTAAATGCAATCTAATACTTATTTTATCTTATTTTACCTCAAAACAATATTAAATATCACTTATTTATATTTAATCATATGCAACAAAAGATGGTAAAAATATATGATATAATATCAAAATGGAATATTAAGGTAGGTATTAAGGTATATAAAAATGAATGCAAGCTAACTTAGGGACAAGTCAAATTTATTAATAGAAAATTCATAGAGATTCATGTTGCTAATTTTATGTGATAAAGTTGTCTCACTCTTAATATAGGTTGTGATGTGTAAGGGTAGTGATGGTGCACAAAATTGTAGAGGCATTCAAGCAATGAGGGAGAAAAGGTTTTGACCTCCATTAGGGCTGTTGGTGTAGGTACGAAGGTCAAAAAAATGGAAACAATGGAGGCAAAGGTCATGGCTCTTCTCGTGCAGTAGAGGTTGGTGAGAGATGACAGTGTTACTCTCTACATGCAAGGCCACAAATTTGGGTCTGTCGTTTCCCCTATGTCATCTCTTCCCTTTGATCTATTGGGTAGGGATTCAGTTGTCGTGCCTATGGTTGGGTCAGTATCTCCCTGTTTGGACTCAAATACTCTAATGGATTGCAAGAATAGAGAAAACCCTTATCATGAATACACTAAATTATGTTTGGAACAAATTTGGAGGTCGAACGCTAATCCTCCTCTTCCAAAACCACCCCATCCGCCTCTCCTTACCTCTAAGGAGGTACACTCTCATGACAATTTTGGTTTCTTTGTTGGGGATGTGGAGGTTGCTTTTGCGGATGAACCAGTAGACTTCCATATTTCAAATTAGTGTGTTAACTCTATTTCAATAGGTGTTGGAATTCATTCTTTGATTATTAGGCTCTTGCAAAAACAATCATCCCTTGACTCTATTTGAGATTGGGTTATGTCTATTTGGAGCAACTTGACCCCTCCTATGATCCACTCCTTGGATTTTGGTTGCTTCTTATTTATCTTCTCTTTATTTGTTGATTGTAAATTTGTGTTGCAGAATGGTCCTTGGTTTTTTATGAAAGTCGACATGTTCCTCGCACCTTAGAACCCTTTCTTTGATCCTACCACGACTAAAATCATAGAGATCCCTATCTAGATCAAGCTTTATAACCTCCCTTTGGTTATGAGGGATCCAATTCTTATCAACCATTTGATCAACTAGGTGAGGTCCTTTGTCAAGCTCGACTCAGAGGAGGGGGCTCCTTCACACAGGTTTACCATGGTTTGTTCCCTTGTGGATATTTCTAAACCTCTCCCTAGCTCCATTTAGATCCATTCTTCTTTTGACACTTGGCTGCAATTCTTAAATTTTGAAGGTCTCCCCTTTAGATGCTTTCATTGCAATAAGATGGGGCACAATATTTGGGGCTTGCACAATCCCAAGATCGCTTCAAAATAGATGTATCAGTCTTAAGAAATGGATCAAAAAACCTAGGTCTCCAAATGTTGATTTTCTTTGGTGTAATCATGGCAAGTTTTTAGTGCCTCAACCTGTTATGGGGTTTGATATTGTACTACCACTAGATCCTTTCTCAATACAACCTTCAAAGTATGTTGATACTCTTGTCCTTAATAAAGATATTGATATTCCAACCGAGGTGGTTGAGGATGACTCTAATTCGAAAGACACTTTTCCTTTCATGGATAATTTGGATGATTTGAATCCTAATTTTTTTGATCAAGACTTTGTGGTGGCTCCTTCTCCTTTAAATTATGGGATCTATTAGATGATGTGTAGAAAATTAAAACTTGGATATGGTGAGATGTAGAGGAAAAAAGGATAGAATCCAGAGGCTGAATAACTTTGCATTGAAGGAAAGGTTGCAATTGAGGAGGGCTCCCAATGGACCATGGATGCTCTCTTTTCTCATAAAATGTTAAAGTTTAGTTTCACTTTGGCCTTATGGCTTTAGTTGTTTGCTTCCTGTTAGGATTGTTTTCTCTAGTGGACTCACTTCCATACTTATTCTCTTGGAAGTTCCTATTAGGCTTCTTCTCTAAGTGTTTGCTAAAAATATTGAAGAAGGATATGTTGATAGCCTAGTTGGGTTGTTTTCTATTGCACCCCTTGACTCGAGGGCATGCTTGATGTACTTGTTTTTATCATTAAATATTAAAACCTCACTTATGAATAAAAAAAAGTATAAAAAATGAATAAAATATTAAATAAAATAGGATGTAAATGGCTCTCATCATTCCTCCAACTTAGCATATTGCATGTCCTCATACAATATTTATTATTGAGAGGTTTTAGTTCAAATTGGTGGCCTTAGGAGTTATGAATTTGGATTTATTCTTCACCCTTGACTATTATAGCCCATGCTTAATCACATATCTCCTTCATTTTTATCAGCTTCTCTTCATAAAAAAAAAAATCATTTTCCAACCAACTAACATTTTTCTTTTCATTTTCAATATTCATGCCTTCCTCCAAATTTTTAGTTTTTCATCATTTTTTTCTCAATTATTTCAATTATTTCTGCTTTTTTAATTTTCATTTTAAATGCTATTTATAGGAAGCATCATAAAAAAATATCTCCACATTCACAAGCTATGAAAATGGATGAAATGGTAGGCAATATGAATGATTATGAAGGTTAAAAAATAATGGATATTATGGCGAGATAATTAAGGATAATGAGAAGCAAAGGCAATAATGGGTGAAAAGATAGTCAAGAATCATGGTGTAACTCTCCCAACTTAAAGGGTTGACCGTCCTTAGGAAACAACAAGATGATAGGTTGGAAAGTCATTTTATATGATTAAAATAATAAAAAATAATAATAAAGCTGAAAGATAAAATAATGAAAAATAAAATAGATTGTTTTGCCAACTTGCATGTCCATTAATACCAAGATTTGGTAGCCAAGGTAACTATGCAACTATGAATGTTCAACAAGGAACCAAAGGCTGCAACATGAACTGTGAGAAGAACTACATCACATGAAAGATCTTTGTCCCATTAAAGCATCATGGATCATAGTGATGGTAGTTATCAATTTTGATAACACCTCAATTGAATGTGTAGTGATTTTATGTGCTATAGGTGATCAAAGTCATCCTGACCACAACTAGAGCATAGCTACACAAGTGAGCTATATGAGGTGAAATTGGTGCTTGAATAGAGTGAAACAACCGTAGAAGCAATTAAGTGTACTTGAAAAATGATTAGCCCATAGAAAGAACACAAATAATTGCATTTTTTCTTTTTCTTTTTTCAATTTTTATAATAGCAAGTGACCACTGGCAAGCTAGTTTTCAATCACTTAATACTTAGTGGCACTGTGAAAACAATTTTCACCACTAAGAATTTTATTCAACTATAATCTGCCAGAAACTAGTTTTTCCAATTGTAGTTTTCTAACAACGCCCTAAGGTTTTCATTGTTAGAATTTATTGTTTTTTTCTTTTTTTTCCCTTTAAGAAACTACATATAATGATCAAAGAAAAAGAAACTCATATGGATGTTGAAGTGAAACCATCCAAAACTTGAGTTCCTTTTATAACCCCACAAAAACTCACAGTTGAAACTAGTTGCATGTAGAACTTGATATGATAACCAACAAAAATGAATATACCTTCATCAAGATTGACCACGTATAATCCATAGCTCCATTGCTATAAACAATATTGATCTCATTTAGCTCGAGTCACTATATTTGAAAGTTACCTATAGAACTTTGGAATACATGTATAATTACTTGGTTGAAAGAATTACTCGCAATAGAAGCAATCTTCAAAAGATAAGGTTGTGTAGTGTAATACTAATGATATTCTCCCAAATTATCCAATAGGTAGATGAATCAAGATCTATGATGGAGTGCGATGATCACCATTAGAATTTCCTCAAAATATTTTTCATGCCTTGTGTGGCTTGTGAAGAATTAACCAAGAATATAGTATTACAAGAATTGAGTTGTATATTGTCCTTCACATGGTTTAGCATCAAGGATAGTTTAGAAGAGAACTTTTATCCATGAATGTCGAACACTATGCCCAATAATCCTCTTGTGATCTATAAGAGAGAAACACAAAGGAATTTTTTCACCATATTATAGTTAGCAAGGCAAACAAAAAGTAGCCTCAAGTGCTCATCTAGAGAAGAATCATCATCAAGAAAATGTTGGGTAACCTGCAACCATATTCTCATGACCAAAAATATCAATTAGAGTAATATTAAATTTATACAACATCATCCATTTAATAACTCCACCATTATAATTGATTTATTCATTAGAAGATGGAGGGTAGAGTTATCAATATAAATAAATATTTGATAATAATAAAATAGATGAGTAAATACTATTATAATGAATGCTTGTGTAGAAACAATATGATTTTTTAGGGCTCAAGCAGATCAAAGCAATAAACATTAACAATTATATGTAGATTAAATAATCCAAAAAACAACAATGAAAAATAACACAAAAAGCATCAACAGAAAATTTTAACGTGGTTCACCCAATATGGGCTACATCCACAGAAACTCAGCCACCCAATGATTTTATTATCTAGTGCAAAATAGATTACAATCCCGCAAATCACACATGTCGCAAGGGTTTTACAAAGTCATTTTTTTTCATTGGACGTGTCAACAGGAAAACCTTAATGTGTTAACAGGAAAAAACCTTGATGTGTTAACAGGAAAAAACCTTGGCGTGTTAATGATTTTTTTTTCAGGGGCTACACCCCCGAACCCCTGCTATTGGGGGTTGTCACCTCCGAACCCCCGCTATTGAGGGTTGTTTCCCCCAAAACCAAGCGAGGATTCATTACAAGTGTACAATATTTTCATGATCAGTCACCACATACCAACAATCTCCCATTTGGAGACTGATCAAACTCCACACCAAACAATCTCCCTCTTGGAGACTGATTCTAGATGACACTGTTGCACTTGCAGCTCCCACTAGATTACAGGTCTGACTAGTTTCTTATATCCACCATTATCAGTCATGAAGGCCAGTGAAAAATGATGAGGAAATCAATTTCTCCCATGTAACTGCTTTTGTGAACATATCTACAGGATTCTCACTTGTGTGAATTTTCTCTAGCTTCAATTGTCCATCCTCCAAAACTAACCGAATGAAGTGGTATCTGAGTTGTATGTGCTTAGTTTTTGAATGCAAAGCTGAATTCTTAGCAAGATGAATGGAACTCTGGCTATCATTGTACAAAGTAATGTCTTCTTTTTGTTGTCCCAATTCCTCTAGAAAATGTTGTAACCAAATCATCTCCTTTCTAGCTTTTGTATCAACAACATACTCAACTTCAGTGGTTAAATGCACAACCTTTTGCATCCTTGAAATCCAACTGACTACATTACCTCCTACGGTAAAAACATACCCTATAGTACTCCTCCTACTATCAATATCACCTGCCAGATCAGAGTCAACATATCCTTTTAGAGCAAAATTTGTTCCTCCAAAACATAGTTTCTTTGAAGTAGTACCTCTTAAATATCGAAGAATCCATTTTACTGCATTCCAATGTTCCATTCTTTGATTGCTCATATACCTGCTCATGACTCCCACTGAATGTGCAATATCTGGCCTTGTGCACACCATTGCATACATCAAGCTACCGATTACTAATGCATATGGTAATTTAGACATTTTATCTTCCTCCTCTTGTATCTTTGGACACATCTCCTTAGTCAACTTAAAATGACTAGGGAAAGTGTACTAACTGCTTTTGCATTATGCATGTTAAACCTTTTCAACACCTTCTCTACATACTCACTTTGAGACAACAATAATTTTTTGTTTGTCCTATCCCATGTGATCCTCATACCAAGAATTTGTTTTGTTGCACCCAAATCCTTCATAGCAAATGAATTTGCTAATTTTTTATTAAGTTCATTAATATGTTGCATGTTAGACCCAACAACAAGCATGTCATCAACATAAAGCAACAAGATAATATAGCTGCCATTACCCAATTTCTTAAAATAAACACAATAATCAAAATTGTTGGATAGGACAACTGAGAGGGGGGGTGAATCAGTTGTCATAGATTATAACCTTAAATTCAATTACCAGAACTAACACATAAACTGATTAAGTGATTAACCATCAAATACAAATGCACAAACACAATAACACTAGATTTACGTGAAAAACCCAATGAGGGAAAAACTATGGTGAGGATTAACTCACACTATAGAGAATATCAAAACCGATTACAAAAGACTCATTGCTTGAAATAAGGACTCATTGTCCATAGGGCTACAACCCGAAGGGCTCATTTCCATAGAGATACAAAGAAGACAAAGAAGACTTGTTACAAAGAGACAACAATCCCAATGCAACAAAGATTCCACTACAATCACTTATCAACTTGCATGAATGATAGAGTTAGCCTTTTGCTCACTAAATTCAGAAACTTGACGTTTAAGCTCTACACTGAACAACCACACACTTAACTCACACACTTTAAGAATAACATCAAAGTCACATTTTCTCTTTCACTTATCTTCCTTCTTTTTTTATGTACAATTTTCACCATTAGCACATTTTGTATTTATACTATCTCCAACCTTGAAAATATACAAAGTCGGCCATCCAACTTCAAATTCAAATTAGGTCAGCACCAAACATCTTAGGGTGGAATTAGAATTAGGGCGACCCATAGCACATGCTTCACCGGGACCCATAATAGATCCAACAGGCTTCATCAACTTCAAAAGTAGTGCTTGACACATGGTTGGCCATACCAGTGTAAAACACATAGATCAATTAAGCTTGATACTTCCAAATGCCAAAACCAACTTCAATAGAACCAGGGCAACACAACTCTTGAACCATACGCCATAAGACTTCATTAAAGAGAAATCTAGACCAACAACAAATATCCCAGATCTCAATCAACACAAAAAAAAAACATAGTTCACAAGCACCAGAACAAATAACCTTCTTTTAATACAATTTTCTCAATATCCTCAACATATGCAATCAACAACAATTAGTAGATAACCAGCTGACCAGTTGACATCAATGACAACACTTCATTCCTCTTCCATTCTTGCAACAATCTACCCCTTTGTCATTGATGGCAACACATGATGTGAAAAACCATCAAAGAAACCATACCTGTTTTGAAAATACTTCTCAAGATTTTTCTTTTCTACTTCTCCCCTTTTAGAAGATCATCATCCTCATATTCACTTTCTTTTTCACATGCTCTCACCCCTTTTTTTTCTTTTTTTTTTTCACATTCTCTCTCTCCCTATTTGACATCAATGACAAAGGAAAAAGATATGTCCATTGAAACTTCCTTTGAAATCAAAACAAAATACTCATAATGACAACACTTAGAAAATCTACCTACTCCCCCTAAGGGAAACCACCAACAAACATCAATCCAAAACATAGAATCATGAATTCACCAGACTGATGCATCTCCAAATGCATCTTAGTTTGTAAAAGGAGGTGCAATAACCCATAGCTTATCCAGAGATACTCAAAAGTATCTTTAGGAAGAGCCTTTGTAAATATATCCGCAATCTGATCCTTTGTCGAAAGATACTCAAGCTCGACTTCATTCTCCATGACCTTCTCTCTTGAGAAATGATACCTAATAGATATATGCTTCATTCTCGAGTGCATCATCAGATTCTTTGAAATGTTAATCGCACTTGTGCTATCGCAGAAGATAGAAATAGGATCATCATGTAGCACTGTGATATCTTTCAATGTCTATTTCATCCATAAAACTTATGTACAACACAATTCAGTAGCAATATAATCAGATTTAGTAGTAGACAAAGAGAATCAATCTTGATTTTTACTCAACCATGCCACCAATCTACATCCAAGAAAGAATGCACCACCACTTGTACTCTTTATGTCATCTATACTTCCAGCCCAATCTTTATCTATATAAGCACTAAGTGTAAAATCAACATCTTTAGGATACCATAATCCATAATCCAGAGTGCCTTTCAAATATCTAAATATTCTTTTAACTTTAGTAACATGTGTTTCCTCTGGATCTTCTTAAACTTAGCTACAAGACAAACCGCATGCATAATATCCGGTCTAGTAGCAGTCAAATACAATAGTTCACCAATCATAGATCTATACTTGCTTTGATCAATCTTAGGTGAATCATCATTTTTTCCCAACTTGCATCTAGTCACCATAGGAGTACTTACCGGTTTGGAACCGTCCATCCCAAATTTTCTCAACATTTCTCTCACATACTTAGATTGTGAAATGAAAATTCCTTTCTCTGTTTGATTAATCTGTAGCCCAAGAAAGAAATTCATCTCACCAAACATAGACATTTCAAATTATTTTTTTATTTCTTCCACAAACATCTTTCACATCTTTTCATTTCCTCCAAAGATAATGTCATCAACATATACAACTACAATCAAGATTTTGTCATTTTTAGTCTTGAAATACAAATTACTATATGTCGTACATTTGTTAAATCCTTGTCAATTCAAGTACTTATCTAACCTTGCATACCAAGCTCTAGGAGCTTGCTTCAGTCCATATAAAGTTTTCTTCAATTTTCACACCATATCTGGTTGATCTGTTAATTAAAATATTTCTAGTTGTTCCATGTAAACAAACCTCTTCATCTTGTTCACCATTCATAAATGTTGACTTGAAATCCATCTGATAGACTTTGAAATATTTATAAGTAGCTAATGTTGAGAACATCCTTATAGCTTCCATTCTTGCTACCAAGGCAAAAGTCTCTTGAAAATCTATACCTTCCACTTGTGAGTAGCATTTACACACAAGCCTTGCTTTGTTTTTGACAAATTTCCTATTCTCATTCAACTTGTTTCTAAATACCCATTTTGATCCAATGGTATTTTTGTCTGCCAGTCTTGGGACCAATTCCCAAGTTTGATTCTTTTTAATTTGCAAAATTTCTTTCATTGCTTCCTTCCAATGTTCATCCTTACAGGCTTCACTTATTGACTTTGGCTCAATTTCAAAGAATAAGCACAAATTTAGTTCAGCAACAACTTTGCTTCTAGTCAACACATCTTTTGTCTTGTCTCCAATAATCTAACTTTCTAAATGATTCCTCTGTACATATTTTGGTGTTCTAGGGGACATTATCGAAGCATCATTTGTTCTTTCGTTCCGTTCTTTTTGCTTATCTCTATCATGTTCTTCCATAATTTCTTCTATTCTCACAGTCATGTTCATTAGACACATATCCATCAATATCAGTAGAATTCTTCACTGTTTCATCAACCTTCATATTCAAGCTCTCCACAATCTTCCTCAGTCTTTTGTTGAAACATTTGTATGCCTTGATTTTAATACAGTAACCAAGAAATATTCCTTCATCACTTCTTGCATCAAACTTTCCCAATGTTTCCTCATCTCTTTTGATATAACATTTGCTTTCGAATACCTTGAATTATTTAACTATCAGAATTCTTTTGTGCCATAGCTCATAGGGAGTCTTTGTACTGATTGAACACATACACAATAGTGTGAATAGCTCCTTTCTAGTAAACTTCTTGTAATCTGGCTTCAGTGATCATTGACCTAGTAGCTTCTTGAACTGTTCTATTTTTCCTTTCAACAACTCCATTCTACTGAGGAGTTCTCAGAGTAGATAACTGTCTCTTTATTCCATTGATTTCACAAAACATATTAAACTCATGGGAGGTGAATTCACCACCTATGTCAAATCTCAAGCATTTTATCTTCAAATTCACTTCATTTTCAACCATAGCCTTGAATGCTTTGAATCTATCTAATGCTTCTGATTTTTCTCTTAAAAATGTAACCCGTGTATATCTAGAATAATCATCAATTAAAAGCATAAATTACTTTTCACCAAGTAGACTTCACACTCTCATGGGACCACAAAGATCTGTATGAATCAAATCCAACAATCTAGTAGTAGATTGTTCTCTTAATCTATAATGATTTCTTGTCTGCTTCCCAAACTAGAAATTCCTATAGATAACATTTATAGGCTTTGTAATTCTCGATAGATATCTCATGGCTTGAATAGTACTAATCCTTGTCAAGTTATCAAAATTCATGTGACACATTCTCCTATGCCATAACCAGCTATCATTTATCTAAGTCATAAAGCATCATCCATCAACACCCTTACGTTGATAAATATTCCCTTCAAATTTCTTTCCTATAGCAATCAAAGTTCTGGATCCTTTCTGAATCTCACACTTCTCATCCTTAAACACAAGATCATATCCATTTCTGTACATTTGAACAACGCTAAAAAAATTATGCCTTAAACCCTTAACATAGTAGACATCGTCAGTATGATGCTTGCCATCAAAACTTACTGAACCTATCCCATAGATTTTAGCACCAATATCATCTTCAAACATAACCAGAACTCCATCATATTTTTCAAGTTTCAAAAACTTACTCTTGTCACCAGTCATGTGATATAAACAACCACTATCAACTACCCGAAAATTTGTTTCCTGTTTAGCATGTAGGGCAGAGATAACTGTACTTTCATTTCTCTCCGTCTCCTTCTCTTTCTCCTTCTCTGGGGGACTTTCCTTTGACTATATTTTTGAACTAGTAGAAGTAGGTTCATCTTTAATCACCAAGAACAAGCATTCATTATCATCTGGATCTTCATATTCTAAATCTTCATTTGAAATACTATCATTCTCATTAATATAGTAAGCTCTATTAATCTTTTTTCCTTTCCTTTCTTTCTCATATCTTTGTTTATTATTTTTAGCTCTTTCCGGACACTTTGCAACATAGTGACCAATTCCTCCACAACTAAAGCATTTAAAGGGAAAATTTCCTTCATACTTACCAGAGCCTTTTTCTCAATCTTCTTACAAAGTTAGCCTCAATTTCTTCATATTTCTCTTCACCTGAATTTTCAATTTTTGTAGCTTTAAAAGTAGTCTCTATTTTGCCTTCACTTCTTAGATTTGGCTTCTTCATTTCATAAGATGTAAAAAATCCTAACATATCCTTATTACAAGTCTTGTAGTCTATAGTCTGCTTAATAACACTCACCTTTTCACTATAAGCATTAGGAAGAGTTCTAAGAATCTTCTTTACAATTCTTGTTTCATCTACAGTAGCACCAAGAGATCACATTCCAACCACTACCTCATCCAATCTCTATACATAGGCTTTAACATTCTCATCTTTGTACATATGTAGAAGATACAACTATGTTTCCAAATTCTGTAATTTTGCCTCTTTCACTCTTTCATCACCATCGTGCACTCTTTCTAAAGCATCCCAGACTTCCTTAGCTGTCTTCAAATTTTGAACCTTAATCAACTTAGAATGTACCAAACTATTCTTCAAGATGAACTTTGCCTTGTTATTCACTTCATGTGCTCTAATTTATTCAGGTGTACTTGGACCATTTGCAGGAGGAGTGTAGGGATTCTTATAAGCTTTCTCTACGTCAAATCTGTAATACTCCAGATATTCTTTCATCAATACTTTCCATATACCATAGTTAGTTCCATCAAAACTTGGATAATCAAAGACCATTTTATTAGCCATTCCAAACCTTCCTCAAGTGGTTAAGCTCTTCACCAAGGAACCAAGCTCTGATACCAATTGTTGGATAGGACAACTGAGTGGGGGGGTGAATCAGTTGTCACAAATTATAACCTTAAATTCAATTATCAGAACTAACACATAAATTGATTAAGTGATTAACCATCAAATTCAAATGCACAAACACAATAACACTGGATTTATGTGGAAAACACAATGAGAGAAAAACCACGGTGAGGATTAACTCACACTAGAGAAAATATCAAAATCAATTACAAAAGGCTCATTGCCTGAGATAAGGCTTACTACCTAAAATAAGGACTCACTATCCACAGAGATGCAACTTGGAGGGATCACTACCACAAAGATACAAAGAAGACAAAGAAGACTTGTTATAGAGAGACAACAATCCTAGTGCAACTAAGATTCCACCACAATCACTCATCAACTCACATGAATGATAGAGTTATCCTTCTGCTCACTACATCCGAAAAATTGACTTTTAAGCTTTGCATCGAACAAACACACACTTAACTCACACACTTTAAGAATAACATCAAAGTCGCGTATGCTTTTTCACTTATCTTCCTTCTTTTCTTATGTACAATTTTCATCATTATCACATTCTATATTTATACTATCTCCAACCTTGAAAAGATACAAAGTTGGCAATCCAACTTCAAATTCAAATTAGGTCAGTGCCAAACATCCTAGGGTGGAATTAGAATGAGGGCCTTGGGCAACCCACAACACATGCTTCACCGGGACCCATAATAGATTCAACATGCTTCATCAACTTCAAAAATAGTGCTTGACATATGGTCGGCCATACCATTGTAAAACACATAGATCAATTAAGCTCGATACTTCCAAATGCCAAAACCAACTTCAATAGAACCAGGGAAACACAACTCTTGAACCATACGCCATAAGACTTCATTAAAGAGAAATCTAGACCAACAAAAAATATCCTGGACCTCAATCAACACATAGAAAAAACATAGTTCACAAGCACCAGAACTAGCAACCTTCTTTTAATACAATTTTCTCAATATCCTCAACATATGCAATCAACAACAACTAGTAGATAACCAATTGACTAGTTGACATCAATGACAACACTTCATTCCTCTTCCATTCTTGCAACAAGAATGACATCTTTTGTAACCTTTTTCAACCATAAAACTATCAAATTTCATATACCATTGCCGAGGTGCTTGCTTCAAGCCATACAAACTCTTCTTTAACTTGCACAAAAATTCCTCCTTACCCTTGACCTCATATCCCTGTGGTTGTTGCATGTATATTTCCTCTTCCAAATCCCCATGGAGAAATGTTGTTTTCACATCTAGCTATTCAAGATGTAATTCTTCTGCAACCACAAGACTTAGAATAGTTCTAATATAAGTCATCTTTACAACCGGAGAAAATATTTCATCAAAATCTATACCTTTTTTCTATGCAAAACCTTTTACTATGAGTCTGGCCTTATATCTTTTCTTGGCTCCATCTTCTTCCTTCAACCTGTAAACCCATTTATTTGGAAATTCTCTTTTACCTGTAGGAAATTGGACTAAGTCCCAAGTCTGATTTTGTAGCAAGGAATCCATTTCCTCTTCCATGCCTAGCTCCCACTGGTTTTTGGTATCTACCTACATTGCTTCTTCATAACCTTTAGGTTCACCAGAATCAGTTACTAATATAAAATATAAGGATGGAGAATATCTTTCTAGAGGTCAAGTTATCCTTGTAGGACTTCTAACACTTGCAGGAGTCTGTGGGATAACTTGTTGCTAAGCAACAAGTACCACTAGAATTTTATTTTTTGGAATCTCATCCAGCACCACATATTCCTTTTTGGTTTGTTCATGCTTCTTTTCCTACAACTGATTCTTATACATGACCTTCTCATTGAATATAACATCTTTGATCCTAATGATTTTATGATTTTCATAATCCCATAACCAATAACCAAATTCATCTACTCCATATCCAATGAAGGTACATTTTTTAGACTTAGCCTCAAGCTTGGTTCTATTTTCAATATCAACATGGAAAAAATCTTCACAACCAAAGGTTTTTAGAAATGAATAGTTTACCTTTTTACTCATCCATGCCTCCTCTAGAATGCCACCATCCAAAGGATTTGAAGGTCCCCTATTTATTAAATAAGCAATGGTATGTACAACACCTACTAAAAATTGTAAGGGTAGCCCAACATACAATCTCATGCTCCTTGCACGCTCCATAATGGTCCTATTCATCCTCTCAGACACACCATTTTCTTGTGGGGTTCTAGGAACCATTTTTTTCCTACAGATTCCATTATATGAACAATAATTTTCAAATTATCTGCTGCAATACTCACCTTCATTATCAGATTTGAGACACTTCAACTTTTTTCTTGTCTCATTCTCAACCAAAGCTTTCCACTTTTTAAAAGTTTCAAATACTTATGATTTTTTTTTAGGAAATACACCCATGTTTTACTAGTTGCATCATCAGTAAAAGTAACATAATAACAAGAGCCACCAAGAGAATATACTTGAGTTGGTCCTCATACATCTGAATGCACAAGCTCTAATTTCTCACTCTTCTTCTCTTCCCAACTATGAGAAATCAGACTCTTTTTTGTTCTCCATAAACACAATTTTCGTAGAACTCCAAGTCAATCTACTTCAAACTTGGTAGCAACTTTCTAGAGTGAAGGATCTTCATCCCTTTCTCACTCATGTGCCCATGTCTATGGTGTGACAATTTTTTTTTTGTACCTATAGCAAGTGTTATAACTGTATCAATAGTAATTTTTTCTATAGCAACTAAGGTAGAGTAAGTATTGCCAGTACACAAATACAATGTGCATACCTTTTCACCTTTAGTTACTACTAATGCACCTTTAGTGACCTTCTAGACTTTGTCTGAAAAGGTAACCATGCAACCTTCACTACCCAGTTGTCCTGTAAAAATTAAATTCCTTCTCAAATTTGGAACATGCCTTACCTCCTGTAGCAACCATTCATTTCCATTCTGCAACTTGATTTTTATCTTTCCTTTTTCCAACAATCTGACAGGGTTCATCATCACCCAAATATACCTTTCCAAAATCACCTTGAACATAATATACAAAATATTTCGTTTGGGGTGTGGCATGAAATGAAGCCCTTGAATCTATTACCCAGGAATCATTCGCATGATCTAAACACAAAATTAAAGCATCCTATAATTTATTAATTGAAACATTAGCTTCCTTACTGTCATCATGTTGTCTATCTCCTTGTTTTCTCTTTTGAGACCAACAATCCTTCATCAAGTGTCCTGGCTTTCTATAGTGCCAATAATCCATTCTTCCTCTAGATTTAGATTTTCCTTTCTTCGACTTCCCTTGTGACTTCCCACAATTTGTTGGGCGTTTTCATCTCTCTTTTGTTCTTCCCTTTTTCTCTACAATCAAAACATTACCAAATGTTGAACTCTCACCTGTGCTTTTCTGTCGCATTTCCTCGCTAAGGATAACACCAACAACATCATCAAAATTCAATGTATTTAAACCAGAGAAAAAGTTACAACTATTACCAAGCTATTCCAACTTTCTAGAAAAGAACATAAAACCAAGAGAGCCCTCACCTCTACATCAAAATTCAATTTTATAGAAGTTAACTGACTGGTAATCATATTAAATTTAATTAAATGATCTGTCACAGATCCACCTTCAATCATTGTCAAATTAAACAAACGATTCATGAGAAATACCTTATTTGAGGATGAGGGTTTTTCATACAATTTAGCTAAAGCTTCCATTAGATCCTTTGTTTTCTTTGCTTCTATTATATTGAACGCCATAGATGGTGCCAGGCACAACCGAATGGTTCCCAGTACCTTTCTATATAAAAAACTCCCATTCTTCATTAGACATCGTAGCCTCTTTCTCTGCTTTTTCTTGCAATGGTTGCCATATTTTATTTTGATACAAATAATCTTCCATCTACATTTTCCATAATTGATAGTTTTGGTCATTAAACTTCTCAACCTTGAATTTGCCTCCTTCCATTGCTCCCACTCAAATCTAGAGGTTTCCTGCCAATCAATTGAAATACACGTGGCTCTAATACTAGTTTTTAGGGTTTAGGCAGATTAGAGCAATAAACATGAACCATTATATGCAGATTAAATAACCCAGTAATAACAATGAAGAATAACCCAAAAAGGTGGTTCATCCAATATGGGCTACATCCACAGAAACTCAACCATCCAATGATTTTATTATCTAGTGCAAAACATATTACAATCTCGCGAATCACACACACCGCAAGGGTTTTACAAAGTTGTTTTTTTTTCATTTGACATGTTAGCGAGAAAACCTTGACATGTTATGATTGTATAATATTTGCATGATCAGTCACCACATACCAACATGATTCAATTCCAAGTGACACAAGAATACATACCTTGATTTGGTCTAAATCTTGCTCACATGGTTTTATCAAAAGCATTAAAACAAAAATTAATGAAGGCTTTATTGATATTCAACCTAGGAACTCCCAAACTCAAGAGATTTCCCCCCAACTTAACTCCATACTACAAGATCATGAGGTAATTAGGATAATCCAAATAATTAATAATACCTTGGAGCATGGTTAATGAATGTTCATCCATTTGCAACATGTTTTGTGTGGTCATCAATGCATGTAAACTCATCTTTTATCTAGATGTACTAATAACATTTATTATTGGACCTAGATCAACAAGTTTGTGAGGAATACACATTTTGACCATAGGCCTCCCAAGATCTAGATGTTTGAGTATAAAAACATGCATAGGTGATAAATCTTGTAGGTTTTCATTTTTCATCTCATGCAATTCTTGACTCATTAATGTGTACAGTTCAATACTTCTTATTGTATGATAAATTTGGACACACATTTATGAGTGTAATGAAAAAATTAGTATCATATTGAAGTGTTTCTTTATGTGTGTGAATTCCCTCTAAAGGTCGTGATTTTCTAAGTAGATAAGAAGAACTAAGTTGATTATCTTTTAATTGATCATATTATTCTTGTAATTCAATTACATGAAAATCACATCCTTTAGTTGTATAAATAAATTTCAATTATGATTCACCAATGTCAAGGACATTAATGGAATGTAAAGGAATCTTTGAAATTTTAGTATTATATGCAGTTTGAACCACCTTATTAGATAATGTTTTAGTAGGAATTGTGGTTTCCCTTGGTGGATATGTTGAAGTGATGGTTGGTGATATGAATGAGATGATGGAAATGGTAAAATTTGTTGTGGATATAAAGTGGGTGGGATTAAGTAGGATGGGTATGGTGGAGATGGTAATATATATGATGGGTAATGTGGTTGTTGTGATAACTCATTTCCCCCTTCTTAGTAGTATGGGGATTGTTGTTGATAAAATGTGTCTCAACCTTACAATTACATAAGGTACTATTGATACATAAGGTATTGTCTCAATCGACGATGACAAGGGGGGGTGTGGGGGGGTCCCCCCCCATGAGGGGTCTGAGGGGATCATCCCCCTAGTTGGGGTCTAGGGGCATCACACCCTGGTGAGAGCTTGGGGGCACCACCCTTAAAAGAAATTTTTTATTTATATTTTATTATTATAAATCTGGACCATTCATCATTATGTCTCATATTTGAGGGCCAATATTTTATTAGCTTGAATTTCCCTAGAAGGAACCCTATATTACGAGGGAATTGTACTACGACTATGTATTGTGATGTATTCTAAGAGTCTAATAGTGGTTGTGTTGCCTCTAGATCTTTGAGTGGTGTTACTCTTGTGAGAAGCTTGCTCTACAAGTATATTGTAATCTTTGTGATTGCTGAGTAATATATTGGGTGGCTTTTGGAGTGTGAGTTTTTTCTCCCAAAAGGGTTTTCCCCACGTAAATCATTGTATTGTGGTATGCATGATATTTTTGTTTAAGTTTATGTAATTGTTAAAGATTTGTAAAAGTTTTGCATTATTCTCCTCTCAAGATTAGTGTAGGAAGTTGTTCCGCTACCTTAGCTTCCTTACAATTGTTTCCATTCACCATACATACTTGATGGAGAATCCTTTTGTGAAGAAACATGTTGTCTTTCTAATCCAATAAAATTATAAGATGTGTTAAAATCATCAAGCATACCTAGATCTTCCCAATTTGATGTGTGAAGTTATCTTTGAGTTACAAAGAAGTCTTGTTCACTTCCACATTTGTTTTATTGAGGCTTACTTACAACTTATATCTCCTTCACCATGTAATCTTAAGCAACTTGGCATGTGCACTTAACTTCTTCCCTGCAACAATCATAACAACAAATGATCAAATCTTCAACATTTTCAAAAATCCACTGTCCCTCTAAAAATTCATCAATTATTTGTTCTTTCTCAATTATAGGAATAAGATTTATAGATGCTTGTGACAATGGTAAGGGAAGACTAGGATAATCTAAGTTGCATTCTTTAGGTAGAGGGGATATAAAACATCACCTTATGTCAGTGCGATTTCCCCACCAATTTCTTTTTTTTGTTTTTAAAATTGAAATTGATGTGTTTGAACTACCTTGAAAATGCAACATTTTCATGTTTTTGTGTTGTTTCTTTAAACTTACTTCTTTACCCATTAGTTGAATCACAAAAAGTGGTATAGATATATAAATGATTTTACCTTCTAAGATCTACCTACAAACTCTAACCATGCATCTATATGATTTTAAAACAACACAAATTAGGATTACTCACCTAGGCAAGGTTGACAATTCTATGAGATTTATTCCTAATGCATTGGTCCTAACTCATCTCACCAAGCTAACATGCCTTTAACACCTTTCCCCGATAATGGCGCCAAATGATAGGCTAAAACTAAGGGTATATAATGAGAAATATTTAATATTAATAACTAAATTCCAGTTTGGTCTATGTGTCAATTTGGGGGCATAAACTTGTGAAAGGTGTAGTGGCTATATTAATAGTGGAGATAGAGAATAAAGGATATTATGATCCTTTGGTTAAAAAAGAGATTAATAAAGAATATGAATCGAAACTCTTTTAAAAGGGGGAGGAATAATTATTTATTAAATAATCATTGAAAGGATACTCTTGTGAAAGGGTGTAATGGTTTGGAAACCACCCCTTAAGATTTTTATAAAGCATTTATGTGAGACTTGGAAAAGAAGGGAGAACATTCAAGTAAGAAGGAACTAGTTTGGTGAGCTATGGGAATTGGAGAAAGGGCACACAAGGTGTGTCCAACTCGAGGTACAATGTACACCTAGGACGGTCCTAGTTAGGGCTTGGTGTGCACTTGTATTGAGCATTGTTTTGTTGAACCAACACTTGTGTAGAGCACAATAGTGCATTGTGTTTCAAAAGGAATTGTTTCCTCCTAGATTATTCTATAGTAAGAGCCAATACCACTAATATCTTCCTGGGATGAGGATGATCTTTCCAAGACCTATGATTCAAATAAGTACTAAACTCAATTCAAAGATATTTTAATTTTAGATGAGATGGAGTGGATTTAATTGAATTCTTTAATGATGTTATTTATTCTCTTTTAATCATATTTATATTGTTGAATGCCATTTTATGTATTGTTGATGATGTTTTAATGTGCTCAAGTCTTAAACTAGATAATGTTGATTAATTAGCATTTTTTGTGCATTTGTATCTAATTTATAAAAATAATTATAATATTTAAACTTAATTAATAACATTAATAAAAATTTTACATCCAATTTTATACTCAAAGAAAAGTAGCATTACATTAGGTATCAAAGCCTAATGATCAAGCCTTCCTATCTTTGAAATTTTCTTTATGTTTTAAAACTTAATATTAACTAGCCTTTAATAAAATCCATGTGTATATCTAGCATTATACCCTCACCATAACTTATAAATTTTATTCATATGCAAATTGTGAATATAAATTATGAGAAAGCTAAACATGATTGAAATACACAATTAGCCTACTTAACTCATATTCCTAATGAAATCTTTGAAAATACTAACTAGGAAGCCATCAAAGTGAAATTGAAAGCAATTTGATAAATGAAAACCTAATTACACTTGCAAACATGATCCCATTGGGGGATTGGTGCTGAATTAATGTGGAATGATCAACACTTTCCCAATCCCATTAATGAAACAAGCTTTAAAGTGATGCTTTACCTGAAAAAATGGATGAAATGAATGCAAATGGCTAAATGATCTCAAAGATTGCTCTAAAAATGACTATAGTGCAATTGCTCTCAATGCTTGTGGATGAATTACTCATGAAATGGAGGCTATTTATAAGAATTTTGAGTGAATCAATGGCTAGAATCAATTTGGTTAATCAAGGGATTAAAATAGATGAGAAGAATTGACATGGATCAAGGATCAAATCCATGGAGGAGATTGAAAGATCACATGGATTGATAAAGTTAATCAAGGGTTGCAATTGATCTCAACAAACACAAATCCTTAATTTTAGGAGGAATGTGCAAGAAATTTCCATGTTGGAGGGAAATGGTTTGAATTCGAATTGGAGGAATATTCTTGAGAATATTCCTTTGCAAGTGGGAGAAATTGAAGGATTAAAGATATTAGTTAATTAAATAATTATAATTTTATTTAATTGTGTAAGATGGAGGAATTTAGAAATTTAATTAAGCAATTAACTCATTTAATTAAAAGGGAGAATTAATGACATTTAATTAAATAATTCAAATTATTTAATCAAATGAGAAGACTTAGGGATTTAATTAAATAATTCGCATTACTTAATCAAATAGGATGAAAATTAGTATGAAAAGGATGAATTAACCTAATAATGTGGATTGTTCAATTAATAGAAGAAAATGATGAATTTAATTAAATAATTAATATTATTTAATTAAATATTAAAAAAGGGTCAAATCAAGATGAAAATGGTGTTAATAATCGAATTCAAATGCGTTATATTAATCAGGATAATTTTAAGTGTCTACATTTTTCCCCTCTTTGAAGCAAGGTACTTGTTACATTGGCTCAAAGAACTAATGCTTTTCAGATCAACGTTGTTGCTTAGATCAAAAATTTAAAAATTCTCAATTTTTTTGGATGCTCCATTGTACACCAGTTGAAATATTTTATAATGATATACTGCCCCCTCGAGAGATCGAGCGAAAATTTTGATTTTTTAGGTCGAGATCATGACAAAAATAAATGATAGGTTCAACTACAAAGAGGACACTAAAAAAAGCTCCAAGACACTAAAAACATTTTAAATAGGCTACCCAACTAGAAAAGTGTTGGTGTTTCAATTCACACCTCTGGAATGCAAATTAGAAACGAACAATTATGCACAATTGAACTGCTCTTCAAATTAGGAGGGGAAGCCCCCTCTTTGCTGATGATGCTTAAAAAAAAGGAATACTTAAACTATTGCCAATATTTTTGTTCTTAGTTAAGAGCACAAGGTTATAAAACTCTTTTCCTCGTAGCTAAGGTTTTCTATTTTCCAGAACTTCAACTACAACTAGGCCTAAACTAAAGACACTTCTACCAAATCAAGTAAACTCAAAGCTTGATAGTTAGAAGTAAACGAGGAATGATTTGATAACACAAAAGCTTAAATATACTTTCTCCCATATCACACCCAAAGAATCATTGTACTTATAAGATGTAAGTTGAAATAAAGATTATCTAAGAAAAACACATAAGACAAAATTTGAGATAGTAGATTAGAGCAAAGTAAGAATGAGATTTCCTTCCTCATATTTCCAATAAAAGTTACACTTCTGGGACAATAGATTTGTAGCAATGATAGGCTTACAATCTAGCGATCAAACTAGATTACACTTGACACTAATTGAACATTAACTGAATAATAATTTGTAGCAAAATAGGCCTGCAAACTTGCTCTTACACAAAGTGAATAGACACTGAATAACAAAGTTGTAGTAAAAGTAGGCTCAACAATTTGTTATCACAATAACGATCGAAAAGAAATGGGATAGAATGCCCTTATTTATACACAAATAAGGAGTAGGGAACCCTAAAATATACTTGATTTTACAAATAGACTTGCCAACATGCAAGCTTTATTTCTAAGACTAAACAAAATATAACTAACAACTAACCACCTGCTAAAATCAGTTAACTGATGTAAAAGAAAGAAAAGCTCTAACATCATTTGATATTTCAAAAAGAATAGATATGCATGAATAAGAACAACAAGTTTAACCTAGAAAAGGCATCAAGTTAACTGTTGCTTTTTGAGTTCTATTCTTATAAATCTTCATTGCCCCAAAAAGGTGACTAACTTATTGATAATTTGGGAGACTATATATACCAAAAAGGTGAGAGAATGTTGCATGTTTAAAAATGTGAATTTTGACTATGAACATGCCTATGTTCAAAAAAGTTTTGTGCAAATTGCTGAAAACAAGTTGTTGATTTTAAGTAGATGCCTGAAAAAAAGTTGAGGTTTGGGTTTTGTAGACAATCATGTTCTAAAGAGACCCAGTTTGTTAGTTTTTGAAAAAATAGAAGGCTTCCCAAAAAAGTGCCAAAAAAGCAAATTTTTGGAAAAATAATTTTCCAATCTTCAAGAGGAGAAAAAAGTAGATGGACCCAAATCAATGAAAATTGATAAAGCTAACCACTTATTTTTGAAATGTGATGCCCTAGAAGATTGGACCATGAAAAGCATGCCTTTGTGCTTCCCAATCTCAAATCCATGAAGAACATTGAAAAAAGCACTCTGCTTGAGCCTCCAAATCTTGATGAGAAGAAAATTTTATATTTCTTCCTCTAAAAGCTAACTTGAAAATTATGAAGAATGAATGCTAAAAGTTTTCTTAAATAGAGTTTGGAGATGAAAAAGCACTTCCTTTGCAAAACCCTATAATTTAGGAGTCTATCCATGAAGATAGAAACTTTGCATGCAAAAATATGACTTCATTTACATGTGCAATGGTGAATTCCTCTTTTATAGTTGCAAAAAGCACAAGTGTGAAAAATAAACTAAGGAATAAGAAGCTAGGCACCCCTCCTTGATAGGGGCGCCTGGCTTTGCCAAAGTTAGTCAAATTTTGATGTTTTCCAAAAAAAAATTCTTCATTTTGCATGAAACACCTCTGTTCAATCTACAATTTCCGTTGTCTAAAAAATCCTCAACACTGGATGCTGTATTAATTGAATAGCCTAAACATAATTGAGATGATCTCTTGCCTTTCATTGCCCTGAAAATTGCTTTTAATTTCTTTTTGTGTAACTAAACCGGGTTGACAGGGGAAAATTGCATGTTTTTTCGAGAAGTATACAAAAATTCTAAGGCATGAGATGTTAGGTGCCCTTCTTGGACAGGGGCACCCAAGCATTCCAGAGTTATATTTTTTTTATTTTTATGATTTTCAACTTTCTCTTTGTATTTGCTTTGCATTTGCCAACTGCTTCATCATTTTGCATGCATTGTTTAATGAAAGATGAAAAAATGACTAGGGCATAAAGTGTTAGGCACCTTGACTAGACAAGGGCGCCTAGACTTTTTCAAAAATTTCACCATTTTTGAATTTGCATCCTTCGTCCACTGTTCTGTGTGCATCTTTTGTCATTCCAGATCATTTGTGCAACATTTGAGACTTTGAATCTGACACATGGCAGTTGACCTTCCTCCATTGATGACTTTAGAGCTCATGCTTTACTTTATGAAAAAGCAAAATTGACCCACTAGAGAAATATTAATGATTTGACAATTATGACTAGACCAACTTGATTAGGAAGTATTTTCGACCAATAAAAATTAGTTAGAGCCCCCCAAACAAATATTTTACTTTTTAAAAAAATTGCTAGCATCCATTTGAAAACATACCCAAAAAACCCTGACTCAAGTCTATTTTTAGAAACTTTCTATTTTTAGAAATTTTGACTTTTGACAAAAATTTTACAAGACTTTTTACTCTTTACAAAATGCCTTAATGAAGCAAAATTTTTGATTGGGCATAACAATTGGCTCTGTCTAGGGACTATGTCAGATACTTATGACATAGGAGAACCAAGAATCTTTGGAATTTTAAGCATAGACCAGTGTCTTATCCATTGGGCATCAGAGTTGGGACCGTTTCCTAATCACCTATCACAAGAATTTTCCCTAAATCACCTAGGATGGGACTTTCCTAAAATCACTTATAAGTTGGAACTCCTAAAATCACGTAAACCAAGACCACCTAAAAATATCTAGAACATGAAAAAAACATCATGGAATGGGGAAACACATCACAATATAACGTTCAGATTATGAAAAGGGGAAACATGTTACAAAAATAGAAATAAAATTACTCCATCCCACAAGGAATGAAGTGCTTCAGATATTGCCAACTGTATGGCAACGAGAATGGATTACAATGATGTTGCTTTTGCCTGAAAGGCTTCACTTCTCTTCTGATGGGTATTATAGGAGACAATTCCTCTATGATGAAGATTCTCAGATCTTCATATGCCTAAGCAAAGGCACCCTGAAAAAGTCAAAATATGGCACAAAGAGGGAAGCAGATGCCACTGAGGCATTAATTTTGTTGTTGTCTATCCTCGAGATGTCTCTAATGTTGAACGCTTTAGACCAGTCGATCGTATTCCAAACTCAATTTCTGGAATGTCATAGGTGATCCTTTCTGACTTGGAAATATCCTTTTATTGGTTCATCGATCAGCTCTACATCCCCTTTAACACATAGGGGTTTGATTCCCATGTCTTTGGAATTTTTGAGGCCTAACAAAAGCATCTCTTTTTCAACTTTAGTTAATTTCGATTGTAGACAATATGCAAATGGGTACAACTATCCTTTAGGGGAGATGATCATTTCCCCCACTCCTGAACCTGCAGCTGAGCAACCCCCATTGAACTACAATGTCCATAACTTTGTATCCTCTGTTAGTTTCTTTTCAAGACAAGCAATGTTCTGGTCTTTAGTTTCTATCTTTGACAGTGGCACATAATTACCAAGACCCATTTCTTGATATAGAATTTGGGCTAGGGGGTTTGGGGATTTCACCACTATGAATCAGGATTTGGGCTCAGATTCCATCTTGATTTTTCCCTCCTTTACAGGAATGGTCATAGACAGCCAATCTAATTGTATCTCACCACCAAGATCTCTATAGAAGCTTCATCTCAACAACATCCTGTAGATGGTTGGAATGTCAACCACTAGGATAGACATCATTATCTTTTTCCTCCAGACAAGCCACCAACCTTACTTGAGTGTCCTTCAATTGTTTGACCAACAACACTGACTTAGACGTCTTAGTGCACGAAAGTCCCAATGCATTCATCACTTGTAGAGACATGACATTATTTGAGGCTCTTGAATCTATGATGTAATTGCTCAATTTGAATCCTCCTATATATAGAGATATATAGAAAGGTTTGGGCTTTTATTTTGTTGGAATAGATGAATCAAGCAATGTAGGGTGAATTGAAGCCTCTTTCTTTACATATTGTATTATTCTATCTATCTGCTTAGGATTATCACAAAGATACCTCAACTATGAAATATTAACCTTGGTCTTCATCATGGAGTTTACAATGTCAAAATTTGCTAAAGACAAGTCTTGAGCAATCGCTTTAACATTCACACGTGAATTTTTAAAAGTGGAAATTTTAGCTTTTTGCCTCTCTTCTTCTTTTTGTAGTTTCAAGTGTTGAGCACGTGAAAACATAGGCATCGAATATCTTCCATGATTTACTACAAGAGAATAGTGGTGGAGGTCTTCTTCTTCTTCAATAACGGGTTCACTTTTAAAGTATCCCCCAGTAGAGTTGAAGTATCCCCCAGTAGAGTTGCCATCGAATTTTTCCATCTGTGGTAAGACAACATTCAAACTTGGTGTAGGGACAATACCCGAACTAAGTGCAACATCAGTATATCCCATAATCTGGTTCATTCTTAAATTATTAGAACATATAGAATTGGTATGTGCATCAGTCTCCTAGAAAGAACAAAATACCACATTTTGTGCAGCTTCAACCATTGGTCTTGGTGGAGGTGCTAGCAACCATGGCCTGTAATTATTGAAAGGTTGAAAATTATTTATCTTTGGTTGGTATGATTGCTAAACTAGAGATCTAATAGAATCCATCTTCATATTTCTGAAAGTAATCATATTATCCTCTAACTTGATGGTGTGTTCTTGTGCATCTATCAATTCTGTTTCTTTCATTGTCTTTAGGAAGAAGGCTATCTCTGATGGAAGAGCATTTATGAAACAACTCATCAAAATCTCCAATGATGGATTAAGTGTACAAGAAGTCTTGTAAAAAGACGATTAAATCTTGCTACAAACTCCCTCATGGGCTCATTGTGCTCCATCTTTGAATTTGCAAGTTGGGAAAACAATAGATGACTATCTTTAGTGGGCTTGAATATCACCAAAAATTTCTCACTCATAGTTGCCCAGCTTGTAATAATGCCTGGCTCTAGGTGAATGAACCAGTTAGTAGCATTTCCCACAAGAGTCTCTACAGATAGATGCACAATGATGTCTTCATGTACCACATGCAACATGGTGCAAGCTGTTGTGAATGCAAAAATATGTTCATCCAGGTGTTGAGTTCCATTGCCATGAAACTGGGGAAAGTGCTTCCTTTATCCCTTAGGTAACTCATGATTTTCCTGCAAAGCCAATGGTCCAATGTTGTTACCCTAAGGTAATGGGGGTATACATCTTTGATTCCTATCAACATGGTTATTGTCAACATTTTCATTATTGTTGTTATCACCCATTTCTTCTGGCTAGATCATAGGTTCTTCTTGCTTGACTTCTTGTGCTAGATGGTCATTCTCGTGACCTAAAGAGTAAGATTTCTTGAATTTTATGCCTCATTCCCCATGGTGGGCACCAAAAAATTGGTGGTTTTTCAATTCACACCTCTAGAATGTGGATTAGAAATAGATAACTATGCATAGTTGAACTCTCTTAAAATTAGGATGGGAAACTCCCTCTTTGATAATGATGCATAAAAAAAAGGAATACTTAAATTATTGCCAATCTTTTTGTTCTTAGCTAAGAGCACAAGGCTATAAAACTTTTTGTGTCATAGCTGAGGTTTTATCTTTTCTAGAACTTCAACTACAACTAGGCCTAAACTAAAGATGCTTCTACCAACTCAAGTAAACTTAGATCTTGAGAGTTAGAAGTAAATGAGGAATGATTTGATAACACAAAAGCTTAAATATACTTATTCTCATATCACACACGAAGACTCATTGTACTTATAAGATGTAAGCTGAAATAAAGAGTATATAAGAAAAACACATAAGACAAAATTTGAGATAGTAGATGAGAGAAAAGTAAGCATGAGATTTCCTTCCTCAAATTTCCAACAACAATTACACTTCTAGGACAACAGATTTGTAGCAATGGCAGGCTTACAATTTAGTGATCAAACTAGATTACACTTGACACAAATTGAATATTAGCTAAACAATAATTTGTAGCAAAACAAACTTACAAACTTGCTCTTACACAAAGTGAACAAACACTTAATAACAAAGTTATGACAAAAGTAGGCTCAACAATTTGTTATCACAATAACGATTGAAAAGAAATGGGCAAGGTTGCCCTTATTTATACACAAACAAGGAGTAGGGAACCCTAAAATCTCCTTGCTTTTACAAATAAACTTGCCAACATGCAAGCTTTATTTCTAAGACTAGAAAAAAGATAACTAACAACTAACCACCTACTAAAATTAGTTAACTGATTTAAAAGCAAGAAAAGCTCTAACTTCATTTGATATTTCACAAAGAATAGATATGCATGAATGAGAACAACAAGTTTAACTTGGAAAAGGCATCAAGTTAACTGTTACTTTTTGAGTTCTATTCTTAGAAATCTTTGCTGCCCCAAAAAGGTAACTCACTCATTGATAATTTGGGAAAATATATTCGCCGAAAAGTTGAGAGAATATTACATGTTTAAAAACTTGAATTTTGATTGTGAACATGCCTATGTTCGAAAAAGTTTTACGCAAATTGTTGAAAAAAAGTTGCTATTTTTTCTCCAAAAAGTGGATTCTTGAAAAAAAGTTGAGGTTTGGGTTTTGTAGACAATCACATTATGAAGAGACCTAGTTTGTCAGTTTTTGAAAAAACCGAGGGCTTCCTGAAGAAGTGCTAAAAACCAGATTTTTGGAAAAATAAAATTTTCCAATCTTCAAGAGGAGAAAAATGTAGATGGACCTAGATCGATGAAAATTGAAAAAGTTGACCACCTATTTCTGAAATGTGATGCCCTAGAAGATTGAACTATGAAAAAGTGTGCCTCTGTGCTTCCCAATCTTGAATCTGTAAAGAACACTGAAAAAAGCACTCTGTTTGAGCCTCCAAATCTTGATGAGAAGAAATTTTTTTCTTTATTCCTCTGAAAGCCAACATGCAAATTATGAAGAATGAATGCTAAAAGCTTTCTTAAATAGAGTTTGGAGATGAAAAATCACTTTATTTGCAAAACCCTATAATTTTGGAGTCTATCCATGAAGATAGAAACTTTGCATGTAAAAATATGACTTCATTTGCATGTGCAATGATGAATTCCTCTTTTATAGCTACAAAAAGAACATGCATGAAAAATAAACTAAGGAACAAGAAGCTGAGCACCCCTCCTTGACAAGGGCGCCTAGCTTTGCTAGAGTTAGTCAAATTTTGATGTTTTTAGTTTTTTAATTTTCTTCATTTTGCATGAAACGCCTCCGTTTGATCTGCAATTTTCGTTGTGTGAAGAATCCTCAGTAGTAGATGATGTATCAACTGAATAGCCTGAACATAACTAAGATGATCTCCTGCCTTTCACTACCCTGAAAAGTGCTTTTAACTACTTTCTGTGTAACTAAACTGTGTTGACAAGGGAAAATTCCAGGTTTTTTTTGAGAAGTATGCAAAAATTCTAAGGCATGAGATGTTAGACACCCTTCTTAGACATGTGTGCCTAAGCATGCCAGAGTTAGAATTTTATTCTTTATTTTTTATTATTTTCAACTTTCTCTTTGCATTCACTTTGCATTCGCCAATTGTTTTATTGTTTTGCATGCATTAGTTGATGGAAGCTGAAAAATGACTAAGGCATAAAGTGCTAGGCACCTTGACTAGACATGGGCACCTAGACTTTCCAATGTTAGAAAAAATTTCATAAATTTCAACATTTTTGAATTTTCCTCCTCCATTCACCATTTTTTGTGCATCTTTCATCGTTCCACATCATCTATACAACATTTGAGACTTTGAATCTGACACTTGGCAGTTGACCTTCCTCCATTGATGACTTTAGAGCTCATGCTTTGCTTTTTGAAAAGGCAAAATTTGACCTACTAGTGAAATACTAATGATTTGACAATTTTGACTGGACCAACCTGACTAGGAAGTATTTTTGACCAATCAGAATTAGTTAGAGCCCTCCAAACAAAGATTCTATTTTTAGAAAGTTTTTCTAGCATCCATTTGACAAAAAACCCAGAAAACCCTAACTCAAGACTATTTTGAGAAACTTTCTAAAAATAGAAAACTTTTTATTTTTAGAAATTTTTACTTTTGATGAAAATTTTACAAGACTTTTTACTCTTTACAAAATGCCTTAATGAAGCAAATTTTTTGATTGGGCACAACAAAAAGGACAAAACCCTAGGTTTTCACCCCCTTAGCAGGTCAATACTTTTCATGCTTAAATAAGGACTAAAGGTAATTTTCCAAGTCATTTGCACACTTTGAGTTTGAAAATTTGAGAGATTGTGAGAGAGACCCTTCAAAGCACCTAACATGATGGTTGACCATGCACTCCTGATACACATTGCATATCAATCTGTGAGTTCCAATGCCCAGCCGATGTAAGACCCCTGATACGTACCTCAATTTTTTTTCTTGTATGCATTTCTAGATAGGTTTATTTTAGATTGAAAAATGGTCAACAATTACACTGTGATTTCAACAACGCACTTGTTACGGTCGGTGATGCATTTGTGCTGCCAATGACACACTTGTCAAAATCCCACACATCTACTTGTTACCAAACCAATGCACTTATTGTAGTGCAGGTGTGAAACCCTAAGGGCACTTGTAAAAGTGTTGCACACATGTCTTTTAGTCATCCATCTACAAAATTTACCGAAGCGGTGCATATGTCTAGGTCAATGCACTTGCTTTAGAGTGACGTACTTGAAAAATGGACTAGTGTGACACACTTGTGAGAAGTGACACACTTGTAAAAACCATCCAACATTTGCAAGAATGACAGTGCAACACACTTGTTGGTTTAGGATGCCTGACTTAGAATTTTTTCACTTTTTTGGAAATTTGATGTTGTGCACATGATGTGTGTAGGAGACCTACCATCCTTTATATTCGTGAGAGAGGAGGCCCAAAATTTTTTCATGGTAACACATTTTGGATATGATTAGAACCTTTTTTCTGAGAGCCATTAGATTAGGATTCATTGCTCACATGCTAGAGATTCACACACACTTGGTGATGATGAGTGCACTGGTTGAGTGGTGGGATTTAGAGACCTCATCCTTCCATCTTTCGATAGGGGAGGCAACCATTACACTTGAGGATGTTTGGTGCATCCTTCAAGTTTCTATTCATGATGTGAGGGTGATCCATGACACATACCTAGGCTTGGAGGCCATGTTTCAGGTTCTAGATCTTGATGTTTTACAGGTGGAGAGCTACCAAATTGACTTACGCTGACATTGAGGATGGGTCAACAATATGATATTGGTCATTGTTGGATTGATCATGGGTGTCTTGGTTCTAGACCAATGCAACTGAGGCTTCAGTTTTGAATGGGGTTTGGTTTTAGAGGGAATGATCGGTGATATGATCACATATGCATGGGGCCCAATGATTCTTGCATATTTGTATCATGATATGCACTAGGTGGTGTATATGCATGGATGGATCTTGTTAGCTAGAGTTAATTTGTTACACATCTGGGCATGGGAGCACATTGTCGTGCTTAGGCCTATTATCACCTTGGTAGACACAAATGAGGAGGACAGAGTGGTTTAAAGATATAGAGCTATGAACACACTTCATCACACTAGTGTTACTAGCATTGCTTACTAGAGATGGGTTATTGACGATATGATAGCATCCAGGTGGAGACCCTGGCTTTAGACACAACTTTGGGTGATGATCAAGAGTAGTTGTTTTATGCAAGATAGACCAAATGGATTATGGGTTGTCACCATCATATTATTGAGTGATATCTACCAGATAAGGTTTCCAAGTAGTTTGGTGACTAGTATGATGTGCTACCTCTCTCTCTCTATATATATATATGCATGCACTACGAGGGAGAGATTGGGGAGGCACCGTGGATCCTCAGGTGGCAATAGAAGACTTCATACAGAGTTAACCACTACCATGGACTTACACAAAAGGAACCAATGATCTAGGGACTATGTAGGCCTATGATGATTGGTTCACTCAGCATGTTGTTATCCAAGTGATAGATCCTTTAGGGGGCATGGTGGACGGCGAGGAAAAATGAGAGGCCGAGTGAGAGGATAGGGGTAGCAGCCACCATATGATGAACAACATGATGGGCCACATGATGGACATGTTCTGGGGGATGGGTAGCATGATGGAAAATGTCCTCCACTGATACTGCCATTACGATAGGTAGGACCACCTCCTACACCACCCCCACAACAACAATAGGGTCTAGATCTTAGGGATGCATGAATATAGGCACTCATGGCTGAGAGGGACCAAGCCATTTAGGATCAAGACCGATATCGATAGGAGCATGAACAAGAGCCCCAGTAGGTCTAGCAGTTGACACTCTAGTTGGCATAGGAGACAACCCAGAGATAATAACTCGAGGAAACTACTTAGATATAGGATCAAGCTCAAGAATAGGGTCAGGTATCTACTACCCTTTATAGATAGGTTGTAGCAGAGGCCTCATATTATTGGAAACTATACCACAAAGATGTTCCTCCTTACCGGTGGTAGCCAATTTTTTTCCACAGGAGTAAGGTTGCGCTGAGCATTTTGAGAAGTGGGCCATCAATATAGTAGCCTTCAAATAGAGTACAACAACTTCCCTCCCACCAAGATGACTAAAAGAGTAGAAACTAGCTGTATGTACATAGATGCACTTTTGATGTACAACCTAATTAGTGATGTATATTCATTCATTAGTTAGTTTTGATAGCCTCATGTATATATTTTGATGATATCGCACATTACCTTAAATTTGTATCATGACAATCATTATTTTGATATATATGAGATGACCTTTGATGCACATTTATACTGATGATTTGGTTTTTATTCCATGTTTATGCTTATGTATGTATGGATGTAGATGTTTATGATATGGATTCTCTATATGATTGATGATTCCTTTATTATGTATATGATGTGATGTGTATGATTTATGATTATGCTCCTTATGCACATGTATGTTTTATGATATGTATGCAAATGCAATGAATGTTTTATCCTTTAAGTATCTTTTCTCATATGACATGATGCGATGATGATGTAAGATGTATATTCTATGAGATGTATTTATTTTCATGTTTTCCATGTGATTCTATGATTATGCAGGATGGATGCATTTATTATTTTTGATGGTTGTCATGATACTAGGTTGCAAATGTTAGCATGGAAAGAAGATAGAAGAATAAGATGAATGGATTAACCATCACTTTTGAGATTGATTCAAAAGTTCAATAAGCCTATAATTATTCAAGACTTTATTAGATATGTGATGAGAGAGATGATTTTATTGTTTCTAGGATTGGGATGAATTCATCGTATCATTCCTTATTTTTGATATAGAAAATAGACACGATGCATCAAGGTATTGAAAACTAGGATTGTGTTGTATCCAATATGATGGACTTTGACTCTGCAAACAGATAGGAATATCCTTGTTCATAGACATACATAAACCTTGTTTAACCATGTGAAAGAATAAGCCATTGAAATAATGAGACTAACACACAAAAGGTACGAAGAACCTGATATGTTCTAGCCATTGTTTTACTTGAGACTACCCCACACATGTAAGGCAAGTATTTGATGAGGTCGTATTATAAGAACATCCAACAAGCACAAAAAATGGATGATAATGATCAATGCCCCATTCCTTTCTCTCTAAATGATTTTGATAGAAATCATCAAGAGGTAATTGAAATGGATCAATAAGATAAATCATAAGAAGGAATATAAATGAACAAACAGTCAATGTTATTAACATCTCTTGCCAAATTAATGTAACTAATGTGATTTCTAATGATGATGTCCATCATAGGAAAGATGTATGCAAAGGACATGTTATTAAATGTTTTAGCTAAAACTAACTATTTGATAGGTCGTTGATACAAATGTTGACCAACACGTTTACCCATGATAATGACTCAAGATTTTTACACTTTCAAGTTTATACTTCCCTGATTGCCACACTTGTTTCTATTTGCATTGTCAAAGGTTGAAAATGATGATTGGTTTATTATGGATGAAATTTTATTGTGGGTGGAAGCGAAATGGGATGGGTGATTTTGGAATTTTTGAAGTATTTCAATGTTTTTGAATGTTTTAAAATGTTTTGAGGTTGTTTTTTATCTTTTGAGTGTATGTGAATGTTTAAGTTTTTAAGTTATTTGAGGTTGTTTAGGGTTTTTGAATGTTTTGAGATGTTTTGGGTTTTTAAAATTTTCCATTTTTTTTTTGTTTTCCAAGATTAGACCAAGACCTAAGGGGAAACTGACCTAATGCCTCAAGGCCTCATCAGTGATGTCCTTGCCTATGTAAGCATAGAGACGACGTAGTTTGATTGGCTCTAACCAATAACTAGTTATTTATGGGATATGAACATTAATGAATTGTTAGTTTATTATGATGGACTCCTAAAGACTAACCTAATGCCTCAGGGACTCATCAGTGATGGCCTTGCCTACGTACGTACAAAGGCAATGTAGTTTGACAAATGTTTTTGACTTTTTAACTTTTTGGACCTGTTAGGGGATTTTGATGTTTTTGTGATTTTGGAGATGTTCTGAATGTTTTTGGACTTTGGACTTTACAAGTTTTTAGAAGTTTTTGGATTTTGACTTTACAATTTTTTAGATGTTTTTGGATTTTGAGGTGTTTTGAATGTTTTTGTATTTTGGAAATTACAAGTTTTTGGATGTTTTTGAATTTTGGGATTTTAGGTAACCTTAAGGGAATATACAAGAACCCAATCCAAAGCAAGTATAGGGAGATGCCCCTAGTGTGATGTGATAGACTACCTTGATATAGGCAGGACAAACTAACCTTAGGAATATTCCAAGTAGTACTAAAGGGGAACATGATACTTACTCAATATCCAACTATGATATAGACGCAAATGGGTGAAGGAATAAATAAGGTAAATAGGATGAAGGGTGAATGAGATGGATAGAAACTGCAAGATAAGCCGAAGAGCCATTGGTGGATGGGAGACAATGCTTATTTATGCAAGGCATCAGTTTGCCAAGTTTTCACCAACGTACTTTCCCAAAGCACCACCAAAGTGGTTTTCACTAGAGGATTATTTCTTTCTTTATTATTTTCAATCCTTTTTTTTTTGGATTTATTGTTTTTTAATTTTTTTTTTAATTTTTTAGATTTATATCCCTTGAAGATTTATGCATAAAAATTATTGATATGTGTGTTATTGATAGGCTCGTGCAAGGGTTCTCCTTGAGGGGTTGACAGTTGATAGGCTCTAGAACCATAGTTGGCTATGACAATAAATGGTCCTAACCAATTAGGTTCAAATTTCCCTTTGTTATCTAGAATCAACATATTCTTCTGGTTCTCTTTGAAGACAAGGTCTCCCACCTAGAAGGACTAACTTTTTGTTGGGAAAATGTGTCTTCACCTTGCAATTATATACAATTTATTGTTGATAGGATGTATGTTGGCAAATAAAAAATTTGTTGACACGTCAAGGTTTTTCCCACTGACACATCAAGGTTTTTTCGTTAACACATAAAATAAACAATGATCTTGTAAAACCCTAATTGTAGAAGGCTCCAAAAGGCTTTTTATAAGCAATTGGGATGTATGTAGATAGTGGTATATTGTGAGAGTCTGATAGCGGTCGTGTTGTCTCTTGATCTCCAGTGGTGATACTCTTGTGAGAAGCTTGCTCTACAAGTATATTTTAATCTTTTAATTTCTAAATAATATATTGGGAAACTTTTGGTGTGTGGGGTTTTTTCTCCCGAAAGGGTTTTCCCCATGTAAATCATTGTGTTGTGGTATGTGTGATATTTGTGTTTATTTCTGTTTAAGTTTTGTAACTGTTAAAGATTTGCAAAGTTTTGCATTTTTTCCTCTCAAGATTATTGGAGGAAGTTGTTCTGCTACCTTAGCTTCCGTACAAGTGGTATCAAAGCTTGATCACCTTTGGTTTCAGTTTTGGGTTGTTGGGTTTTTTGAACTAATCTAGATTTGAGTGGGAGCTTGTGTAGAAGACAATTTGTGATCTTGTTATAGGAATTTTTAGATGGCAAGTTAATTAGGGAGAATAGAGGGGGAGAAATTTTCTAGAGATAATTTTGAGATGTGGAAGCTAAAGATGGAGGATTTTTTGATAGATCGAGATCTGTTGGATGTTGTTGATGAGAATGTTTCAAGGCCTGCAAATCCTACTCAAGCTTCTCAATATGATGTTATGGACCATAAAGCAAAGGGTCTAATCAAATTGTGCTTGGAAAAATCTGTTTTAATTAATGTCCATGAAGAGACCTCTGCACATAAACTATGGAAGAAGCTTGGTGAGATGTATCGAGCCAAATATTTGGTGAACAAGACTTTCTTGAGGAAGTCGTATTCCTTGAGAATGGAAGAGGGTGGATGAATCATAGACCACTTAGAAGCATTCAATATGTAGGTGGCTCAATTAGCGTCAGTTGATGTCAAAATGGATGAGGAGGAGAAATGTCAGATCTTGCTTTGTTCTTTACCTTATTCATGGGATTCTCTTGTTATGGCTACTGGGAGTACTTCTGTTATATTGAAGACTGAAGATGTGGTGGATTCATTTATTTTTGAAGAGATGAGGAGGAAGGTATCCATCGTTGTCAAGGAGGCCCAAAATGTTCATGGAAGACCTAAGGAAAAAGGAAAGGAGAATGAGAAGCATGAAAAATCCAAGTCCAAGGGGAGATATAAATCTCTTGGAAAGTCCAAAGTTATTTGCTAGAACTATGGTAATCCTGGACATGTTTGTAAGGAATGCAAAGAATAAAAGAAGAAGAAAAAGAAGAAATTTGATTCTAATTCTGAGTCTAAAAAGGAAGATGGTGACACATTCATTATAGCTTTGGAAACTCATGCAGCTAATGATGTATGGTTAATTGACTTAGGTGCATCTTTTCATATGACCTTTAATAGAGATTGGTTTTGTGAATATGAAGAATTTGATGGAGGTAAGGTGTACTTGGGTGATGATTCTTATTTAGACATTGTTGACCATGGTAAAGTTAAAAGAAAGTTTCCTGATGGTAGAATAAAAAGGGTTAATGGTGTGTTGCATATCCTTGGATTAGCACAAAATTTATTATCTATAAGCAAACTAATAGATGCAGGTGTGCAGGTAGTATTTTTTAATGCAGGATGCAAGATGCTTAGAGGTGATATGGTGATTACTAGAGGTATTAGATATGGGACATTGTATAAGCTTGATGCATGCACTATTGAGTGCAATAGTAATTCTATGAAAAGAAAGTTTGTAGAAGAAGTGATGGTTTCACCTTCAGTAGATGGTCATGGATTTTGGGTACCCAAGGGTGCTCTTTCTTCTGAGACAAAGTTACTTGTAGAGAAAAATATGTTATGGCACCAAAGACTTGGACACATTGGAGAAAAGGGTCTAAGGAATTTGAAAAATAAAAACCTTGTTGAAGGTTTGTCTGATTGTAATCTTGAATTCAATTTTTGTGAGCATTGCATTTATGGAAAGCAAATTTGCGTTCAATTTTACTCGAGTTCTCATAAATCTTGTGGTGTATTCGATCTTATTCATTTTGATGTATTTGATCCTATAAATGTTCCTTATATTGGTAAATCCACATATTATGTTTCATTTATTTATTATTAAGTTTTCAGTCGATTTAAAGAATTTAAAGCAATGGTTAAGTTGTAGACTAGAAAGTAAATAAAATGTTTGAGGAATGATAATGGTGGTGAATTTTTCTCTAATAATTTTGATAGGTTTTGTAAAGTTTGTGGTATTCATATGCATAAGATAACTTTGTATTATCTAGAGTAGAATGGAGTTGTAGAAAGAATGAGTAGGAAACTGATGGAGAAGGCTAGGAGTATGTTGAGTGGTGTTGGCCTAGAACAAAGGTTTTGGGTTGAAGATATTGCCACTGCCTGTTACCTGATTAACAAGTCTTCTACATCAGCTCTTGTTGATAAGATTCCTATAGAGGCATGGTTGGGTCACAAGCCTTCTTTAATACATCTTAGAGTTGTTGGTTTCAAGGCATATGCACATGTGCCAAATGAGAAGCAAACAAAGTTCGAGAAAAAGGCTATGAAATGTATCTTCATTAGATATAGTTATGGTGTGAAAGTATACAAGCTTTTGGATTTTGTTGCACAAAAGGTAATACACAATAGAAGTGTTATTTTTAGAGAAACTAAGCCTTCTTATATTACATTATAGCCAAAACAAAGTAAACAGGAAGATGTGATTCAATTTCCTTCTACACCTAAGAAAGTTGAATTGAGGCCCAAGGATAAACAAGAAGTTGAGGGGAGCTCATCTAGCTCTGGGTCTTTAGAAGAGGAGGAAGAACCTCCAACTCAGCTTATTCATAGGTCTACAAGGCATAAACAACCACCTAAAAGGTATTCACTTGATGATTGGTCATGTATTTTTTCTTTGAATACTAAAATGGATGAACCCAAATTTATAGAAGAGGCACTAGGAATGAATGATGCAAAATCTTGGAAGATTGCCATGGATGAAGAAATGGTATCTTTGAAGAAGAATGATACATGGGATCTTGTACCATTGTCTAAAGGATGAAAAACCTATTGGTTGTAAATGGGTGTTTAAGAAAAAGATTGGTTCAAATGGAGGTATTCAAAAGTACAAATCAAGGTTGGTTGTGAAGGGTTACTCTCAAGTTGAGGGTGTTGATTACTGTGAGATATTTTCTCCTGTTGCAAAAATGACATCCATTAGATTTTTGCTTTCTATTACTGTTGCTTATGATTTAGAGGTTGAGCAAATGGATGTGAAAGCTACTTTCTTTTATGGTGATTTGGAGGAGGATATTTGTATGACACATCCACAACACTACGTGGTGAAAGCTAAAAGTAAGTTGGTTTGCAAATTGAAGAAATCTTTGTATGGCTTAAAATAGAGTCCTAAGATGTGGTATCATAAATTTGATACATATGTGTTGAGTTTGGGATTTGAGTGTTCTAAATCAAATCATTGTATTTATTATAAAATGGATGGTGATTATTTCCTGTTTATTGCATTATATGTTGATGATATGTTATTTATTGGTAAAGGGAAATGTATGATTTTAGAACTAAAATCTCAACTTGCTGCTAAATTTGAAATGAAAGATCTTGGTGTAGCTAAAAATATTCTTGGGATGGAAATTCAAAGAAATAGAGTGAAAAAAAGTTATGGCTTGGCCAAAGCAAGTATGTCAACTCAATTTTATAGAGGTTTGATATGCAGGATTGTAGACCATTGTGTGTTCCTATTTCAGTTGGAACAAAGTTATCTATTTAAGATTGTCCAACATCTCCATCAAAGATGGAAAACATGAGTAGAGTGCCTTACTAGAGTGTATTTTGAAGTTTGATGTATGTTATGGTTTGTACTAGACCATACATTGCTCAAGCAGTGGGAGTTATTTTTAGATATATGTCTAATCCTAGTAGAGTTCATTAGGATGCAATTAAAAGAGTCTTCAAATATTTGTAGGGTACCTCAAATTATTCCTTATGTTATCATAGTAATATGATTGAAGATGATATTTTCCTTGATATTCATGGTTATGTGGTTTCAGACTTGATGTTGATAGCAAAAAATCCACCAGTGCTTATCTTTTTACTTTATTTGGTGGTGTAATTAGTTGGATGAGTAAGCGATAGGTTGTGATTGCTTTATCCACTACTGAAGCAGAGTATATGGTAGCTACTCATGCTTGTAAAGAAGCCATTTGGCTTAAGAGACTGTGTTCAGATATTGGAATAAAAAAGGTGCAGTGGCAATTTATTGCAACAGTTAGAGTGCAATATGTCTAGCCAAGAACCCGACATTTTATGTTAGGACAAAGCACATATATGTACCGTATCATTTTGTTAGAGATATGGTTGAAGATGCCAGGGTGAAGCTGGTTAAGGTAGAGACTTTGATGAACTTTTGATTCTTTAACTAAGGATGTGAGCACATAGAAGTTTAGATGGTGTTCAGAACTATGGGTCTTTCGACCCCTAACAATTAAAGAGATGATGGTTACACTCTCACGTTGCTCTTGCAAGGTGTTCGGAAAGTGGGAGATTTGTTGGGAAAATGTGTCTCAACCTTGCAATTATATACAATTTATTGTTGATAGGATTTATGTTGGTATGTGGTGATTGATCATGCAAATACTATACACGTCAAGGTTTTCCCGCTAGCACATCAAGGTTTTTTATTGCTGACACGTCAAGGTTTTTTGCTGCTGACACATCAAGGTTTTTTCTGACTGACACATCAAGGCTTTTCCATTAACACGTCAAATGAAAAATTACCTTGTAAAACCCTAATTCTAGAAGGTTCCAAAAGGCTTGTTATAAGTGGTTGGGATGCATGTAGACGGTGGTGTATTGTGAGAGTTTGATAGCGGTTGTGTTGTCTCTTGATCTCTAGTGGTGATACTCCTATGAGAATATTACTTTGCAAGTATATTGTAATCTTTTGATTTCTAATTAATATATTGGGAAGACTTTGGAGTGTGTGGTTTTTCTCCCGAAAGGGTTTTCCCCACGTAAATCATTGTGTTGTGGTATGTGTGATATTTGTGTTTATTTCTGTTTAAGTTTTGTAACTATTAAAGATTTGTAAAGTTTTGCATTTTTCTCCTCTCAATATTAGTGTAGGAATTTGTTCTGCTACATTAGCTTCCTTACACTTTTGATCTTTTTGTTGTAGCTCCTTTTAAGTTAGTTTTGATAGGCTTGTAAGTGATTCAAATCCTCACAATGATGTTCATCCAATAGCTCTAGCTCATTCAATCTGGACAATTTGTATTCTTCATCAATACTGAGATGTTGTAATGATACTCTCAGTGATGGGAGATCAACCTCGATAGGTAGGATAGCTTCAATTCCATAAACTAGGGAATAGGGTGTGGCACCTGTAGGCATGCATATATTGGTTTGATAGGCCCATAAGGTGGGTTTCAACTGGAGATGCCAATCATGGTCAAATTTATTGACTATCATTTTTATAATCCTTAGGATAGTTTTGTTCGAAGTCTCGACTTGACCATTTCCTTGGGGAAAGTATGGAGTGGAAAAGTGATGTTGGATATTAAATTTTTGGCATAAATCACAAAAATCCTGATTTTTAAGGGGTGTTCCATTGTCTGTGATAAGAGCTTGGGGAACAACGTAACAAAAAAATGAGATAGTTCAGGATGAATTTAGATATCTTCTTTCTTGTGATATAGGTCATGGGTATCGCTTCAATCCACTTTGTAAAGTACTCAACAATTGTAATTATAAATATATGATTGTTGGATGAGGTGGGGGTGATTTTTCCTATGAGGTCAAGTCCCCACAGTGAGAAAGGCCAAGGTGTAGTGATTGGCCTGAGCTCTTGAGGTGGTGCATGGATGAGGTCCTCATGTTGCTGACATTGCATGCATTTATTGACAAATTGATTAGCTTCTTATTCCATGGTAGGCCAATAATATCTTGTCCTCAACAATTTCTTATCCAAGGTCATACCACTGGAATGTGACCCATAGATGCCTTTGTGTACTTGTTTTAACATATTCAAAGCTTCCTCTTGGTTAAGACATCACAATAATGTTCCTTCAAGACTCTGGCAGTAAAGGGTATCGCTTGGAAGGACAAATCAAGATGCTCTTCTGACAAAAGTTTTTCTAAGGTTCAAAGGTCATATGGGAGGATACCTCTATGTAGGTAAGTGAAATATCATGATACCATAGGGAACCACAACAAATGATTTCACACACAAACTTAGATTTGAGTACATCGAATGTTGGGACTTGAAGCTACTTGACGAGGAATTTGCATTTCAAAATGTTGTTAGGCATATCTAATAAGGACCCAATAGTATCCATAACATTTGGTTCTCGATTGTTGACCCAAGGTATCTACTCAAATATTATGTCAATGAAGAAATATTTGAGGCTTTCCACCATCATTTTATAAGGCGTGAGCTTTTCATCCTTGGTCTAGTAGTCGTCATTAACTCGATTCACAATTAGTTGAGAATCTTTGTAGACTTTCAATTCTTGGATTTTCCATTGTACTGTGATCCTCAATCCTATGATAAGATCCTCATACTCAATGATGTTATTAGTACATGAGAAAGTTAATCAATATTACTTACAGATAAAATCACCTTGTGGGGTGATAAAAAGGATACTTGCTCTCGATCCATGTTGTGTATGTGAACCATCAAAATACAACTTCCATTGGTCCATTGTGCTAAGGGTAAATACTGATTCATTGAGAAACTTTGAAACCAAGGGATTCTCTACACAGATAAGTGAATTTGCTAGTTGATTTTCAATAAATTTTCCCTTGATATCCTTTTGATCCACGTACTCTATGTCAAAATTTGTGAGGATCATCACCCACTTCGCCAAGTGTCCTACGAGAGTAAATTTGGATAACAAATACTTCAATGGATCTATCTTAGATATAAGCTTCACTTGGTGGGAAAGCATGTAGTGTCTAAAATTTTGTGAAGCGAACACCACTGCTAGGCAAGACTTTTCAATAGAGGTATATTTTAGATTTTATCCCACCAAGGCCCTACTGATGTAGTAAATAGCTCTCTCCTTTCTTTTTTCATCATTATGAGCAAGAAGAGCACCTAGGGTTGCTGATGTAGCTAAGATATATAGAATCAAAGGTTTATTTGCTAATGGTGGCATAAGGATAGGGGGTATTAGTAGGTAATCTTTGAGTTTCTAGAATGCTTTGTCACAATTTGAATCCCATTCGTAGGCTGCTCCCTTGTGAAGAAGGTAAGAAAATGGATGGAACTTGTTTGCTAGTTGTGTTATAAATCTTTTGATAGACTGCAATCTCCCTTGTAAACCTCACAGTTGCTTCAATGTCTGTGGTGGTTCCATATCTAGGAATTCCTTGATCTTAGATGGATCTACTTCAATTCCCCTCCATGACACAATGTATCCTAATAGTTAACTTGAAGTGACACCAAAGACACACTTTTTCAGATTTGGCCATACCTTGTACTCTTCAAGTCTATCAAAGATTAGTCCTAACACCTCTAAATGTTCCTTCCTTATTCTTGACGTAGCCATAATATCATCCTCATAGTATTCTAAAGTATTGTGAATCATGTCATAAAAAAAAAAGTCATTTCTCTCTTATAGGTGGCTCCAACATTCTTTAGACCAAATGGCATCACGTTCCAACAATACGTTCACCATGGAGACATAAATTTTGTTTTATGTTGATCTTCTTTGGCTATCATGATTTGATTGTACCCTAAGAACCCATCCATGAGTGAAAGCATCTCATGTCCAGCCATGAGTGAAAGCATCTCATGTCCAGCTATCAAATCCACAATGATGTCGATATTAGGAAGAGGAAAATCATCATTGGGACATGCCTTATTTAAATCTCTAAAGTCAGTACATATTCTTATGCCCCCAGTGGGTTTTGAGATTGGTACAAGGTTTGAAACCAACTCAGGATAATCTATTGGAATGATGAACCCCCATCAAGAAGCTTCTATAACTCCAATTTGACCAATAATGCTATATGTGGATGCATTTTCCTTAGCTTCTACTTTACTGGTTTAGCATGAGGATAAACCACAAGATGGTGAACAACTACTTTAGGATCCAAGCCTAGCATGTCTACATAGGACCACAAAAAAAAAAAAATTCTCTTTCAAGAAAGTTTCCAAGTTCTTCTACTCTTTATCAAGGAGTGATTTTGCATAAAAAGTGATTTGTAGTGCTTGCTCTGTCCCTACATTAACTAGATTGGATTTCTCTTCAAGCACTGCTGATTTTTCTTGATATATTACACTAAGTGGAAGATTGAATTCCTCATCCTTGGGAACCTTAGATAGGTTTTCAACATTAGATACATCCTTTATTTTTACTATTTTGTGATCGAAAAGTCCCATAGTGTGGTTTTCACTTAAGGATCAAGCCATGATTCTCATATTTTCCATTTTGTGACTGAGGGATTCAATTGTTTCCCCATATTATGCTCGCATATCTAGTTCAATGTCAAAACCTGCTTTGTGATCCCCATATGGCATGTGGTCGCAAAGCCCCATGAACTCAGAGATAGCTTCATCATTTTCAAATGAATCCAAAATAGGTGGTCCTTATTGGTCCTAGTTTATAAGTTGGGGATAAACTAGTTTCAATTCAATGATTTAGCTATTGGGAGCAAAGGATGTGGTGGTTATCATGAATATACAAGTATCCTCAAATAGGTCTGTGATGGTTATCATGAATATGAAATTATCAAGGGGAAAGTCATTGATGGTATCATTACACAATGTAGATAACTAAGAGGAAGGTTCGACTCCCTTAACAGAAGCACCCTTGCCAAGAAGGGTCACTTTACTCATGGTACATCCAAGACCAAGATTCATAGGTTTTTCCTCAAGAGCAAGAGATTCTACCAAACTATTATTATTTTGACCAAGCTTTTCATTTTTGTTGTATTGCCAGCCCTTCATCAGCTGCAATCCTTTGTTGTCATCCTCCATTGGAAGAATAGGCTTTGGTCTATTATCTTGATATAGCAATTTTGATACATTTTCCTCATCAATAATTTCCTTATTCAAATCTCCCCACTTTGTGAAAGTGGTAGATACCATCTTGAATTTTTTTATACCTTGTCAATAGGTTGAGGCTTCCCATAGGATCTAGGAGAAATAGGTAATTCTCCAAGTACAAAAGAGTTTTTTGTCAAATTATAGTCTCCACAACCATTGTCTTTGTTTACTACTGATGAGGGTACTAACCTGAGACACAAAATAACACACACAAAACCAAAGAATATTATTTTATTAAGAATGATGAAATTCTTACATGTAGAGGATCTCAAATCCTCGAGTTCTGCAATACATGCTAGTTACAAAAATTTTCAGAAGTTCTCTTTTTCTCAGTATGCACTCTTTCCCCAAAAAGCTACCCCAAAAATCAGAAACTATCCCATAAATAATTCTCTTTTTGGTTTGGAGCGAAAAACACATTTGAAATATGAGTTTTAGTGGCTTGGTGCCAAAAATTCAAATTTTAAAACTACATTAAAAAATTAGCACATTTTTGAAAATGCACCAGCTTCCAGGAGCCATAAGTTTTGATTCGGGACTTCGTTTGACAAATTATTTGAACCGTTGGAAAGGTCTCGGAGTGAAGAATGTGCTAAGAACTTGCTCTACCGATTTCAACGATTTCTAGGCTGGTACGAGACCGTTTAGTGCCTCAAACTGGACTCGAAAGATTTTTCAGGGCAAAAAGCATAAACTGAAACTTGAATAACTTTCAAACCAGGAATGATCTTGACATGATTCTTTCGCCAAAGTGCTTTTTTTTTTGTCTTGAAGCTTCCCATAAAATTTTTCCTCCTCACACCTTCAAATTCAAAACTGCTAAAAATAAAAATTGAGCAAAACAAGAAGAAATATAATTCTGAAAGTTGGGAACTCTTATTCGATGAAAAGGGTATCCATAAATGCAAAAACATCTACAAAAAGCTAACAAAAAGAAACAAAGGAAAACATATTTTTGGGTGATGCAGGATTTCCCTTACACCACTAGATGCTCCTGCATCAACTGCTTTGATATCAGGGATGTTCTAAAAGATAGGTGTCTTTGATTCAAAGGTGGAAGGTAAGGCAGATGGGTCAATGAAAGAGGTGGGTTTCGGTACTTAATAATTCTTAGGAACTTGTGGAACCCTATAGTACTTCACTTCTAGGTTCTTGCAATAGCAGAAGGGTTCAAGATCACCATGGATTTTGATTTCTATCTTCATAGGGAAACTTGATGCATTGATGGTAGGTGGAAGCAATGGATTGCATGGCGTGGATCCATGGACGACCAAGAAGTATATTGTATGGAAGATCAAGGTCAAGTAATTGGCAAGTAGTTTCTGCAATTGTGGGTCCTACTTGGATAGGTATTTTGATTTTTCCTTTAGAACTCTGTTCATTATCATCATATGCTCTAATGGTAACACCTTTTTCCTTTTCAATAACATCCTCTAAATATCCCAAGTTCTTGATCAACTGAAGGGTACAAATGTTAAGGCCAACACCTCCATCCACCAAGACTCTTGAATTTGTTTTTATGGATCAATACCTCAATATGCAATGCACAATTATGTGATGGTTTTGTTGGGAGGTCATTCTCAAAAAATTTGAGGAGATGAGGGGAGGTGATGTGTCCGACCATAGCTTGAAGTTGTTCAGTATCAAGATCATTAGGTACAAATGACGAAGACAAAGATTTCTATAGGATGTCCTTATGTGCAGGAGATATTTTCAATAACTATAAGATAGAGATTTGGGTAGGGGTCTTTTTCAATTGGTCCAAGAGACTATAATCATTAGGATTTGACTTCAATGGTGGTGACCTAGGTTGTGATGGTGCTCCTTGGATGGTGACCTTCTCTCTATGTGTGGTGACTCCACATTCTACACTAGGTCCTTTGATGGTGATGACAGATATGAAATGATCATGAGACACTACCACATTGTTATAAACATGACCTATATTATGGTAATCCTTCCCTTTTCCATTATCATTTCCCTTGTTATGATTCGGCATCAGATCCTTGTATATCTTAAGGTCTTTATTTCTAGGTTGTTGATACATAGTTACGTCTTCGTTATCAATAAGATCTTGAATAACATTTTTTAGCTTCATGCAATTTGATGTTTTATGTCCCTTGGTTTTGTACAAGTCACAAAGATTTCCACCTCTATACCATGGAAGTTTTACATGAGGCTCTTGGTAGTTCTTGTAATCAAGGAGCGATGAGATTAGATTGTAGCAATTTTTGCATTGCCACTTCAATAGGTTCCCCCAAGGGTGTATACTTGTGTCGTTTAGGATAACTATTTCAAGGTAGTAGTCCTCTTTGAGGGTTGGAATTATTGATCATTTGCTGATTATTTTGTGGTTGTGTGTTTTGTTTTTGTGTGTGTTTTTTGTGTATTGCTTGTTTTGGAGCATTAAACACAAATTTCGCATCTACACCATCATTAGTAACATTATTATTTTTAGCCCATATACGAGAATTATCATTGGAACTAGATGATGGATGATTGTATTTGTATGCTTGTGTTTCTCCTTGTGCAATGAGGTATCTTTCAATGTTGAGGCCCCTAGGGACGAGTTCTTCATACATTGACACACATTGCATTTTCAATTGCAAGGCTAAGTCTATTTGTATGTTTGCAACAATGATCTCTATTTATTATTTCTATGGAATTAGCCATTTAAATTTACTAGCTCTATGCCTCCATCGTTGCAAAATTTTTTGCAAATGATTCACCCTTGCTCTATTTAAGGGTATAAAGTTCCTCCAAACTTACGTCCATATCAAGATTGTAGAAGTGTGCTACAAACTGATCTATTATTTCTTGAAAAGTCCATATTCTTGGAGGTAAGTGCGAGAACCACTCTATGGCTTGGCCTCCCAAGTTGTGTGGGAAGGGACTCATCAAATAAGTCATTGTATGCCACTTGCATACATGCCACATAAAATTCCTTAATGTGATCTAGATTTCTGATAGGTCTATTTTATGTATATTTTGAGATACTTTTAGATACACTTCCTAGACAATGTTCCTACATTATACTATCCTTTATATCCATTATGCAGACTTGAACCTTAAATATGATGATGGAATTATGGTAATAGTATATTAGTATTATATGGTTTATATGAAGATATGTATGGAATGTTGATGGAATGTTATGAGTTAATTATGATAGTTATCCTTGTATACATGTTTTGCGAAATTAACTTGTTTGCAGCTAAAGAGGAACCATGGCACAATAGTTGCAGGATGAACCTGTAGCAAAAGTAACAACTAGACATCGAAACATGGGAGCTCCAAGTTAAGCTGAATGTGATGGTTGTTGACTAAAGGAACTTAATGAAGCTTGACCATAGAGTTATTATAACCAGTTAATAAACATTGAAGAAGAGGTCTCCACTTATAGGATTTTGACAAGTGGTTGTATGTTTACATGCAATTCTATTGTGGCAGATTTCTAGTCCTATTAGGATTCTTTTTCTTTTTCAATTATAGGTTGAATAAATCAGTCTTAACTCTATGCTCTAAATATTTGGGAATGGAGTTAATGATTTTGGTTAAGTTTTTGTTTTGAATAAGATTCCCTCAAGCTTGTATATAGCTATTGGTTGAATTCGTAGGATAGTTAATTGGTTTTTCAATTTTATGTTACCTATTACTTTTAATTTTCAAGACATTAAATATTAAGAATTATTGAATACAATCTATAAAAGATCTTGTGTAATATTCATGAATATTCAATTAAAGTGGGAATAATTACTTGAGCAAGGACACTAAAGGTATTGTTCTTCACTTCATGTTTCAATTATTTATTTTTGTTTAATAGTTGTTATTAGTTTCTCATTGTTTTAGGAATCATATGCAAGTTAATTAGAAATTCATATCTTGCTTATTATTAATGAATGCTTATGAATATGCATTTAATAGTTAACCAGTAGAACTCTAAAGGATAGTTTGATTAAGTTGTTAGTTTTTATCAGTTTTGAGTTGTTACAACATCATTTCATTAGTAACAGTTTAGTTACAGTCTAAGTTGTAGGTACCCATAGCCACTAGTTTTGGTTGTCTTTTACTATTTTGCAATTATGTGAGTTTTCCAGCAAGTAGAGTAACTTGAGTATGGTAGTTTAAGTAGTTTTGAGTCTTTGAAGGCATATATAATGCTACACCATCATAAGTTTACAAGCATCAGGTTGATAATTTAATGTAGTCTTGAGCAATGTGGAAGTGGACTGTTTAGTCAGTTAAACCTTTGAATTGAGTAAGTTCTACCAAGTTTACAATACATTAGCTTAGAGTCTACATTCTTTGTGTCATTGTCAAGGATGGTGCTATCTTCATAGATTCTTTTTCACAGCTTTCATAGTTAAATTTTATTTCCAACATTAGGATTGTTAGATATAATATTTTTCCAACACTAGAGATATACTAACATTATGCAGGACTGCTGAATATAAAGCCATATTTCATGTATGCATAGGTAGTGAGATCCCTTGGGTAGGTTCCTTCCCTCTACACACCAGGAAGCTATATCTAAAATTGGTGAATCTAGCACTCAAAGCGAAGGTAATACTAAAGAAGAAATTTCCTTGTCACCAATATCTAGCACATGTACAAAAGGAACATAACGCACCATGGAGGATGCAGTGGATGATGATGTTGAACAACCAACATTTGAGTTTCCTATCACTGACCAACAAAGGGCTTCATAGCTGAAGAATATCCCTCCTTCAGCCTTACTAGTATTCTATGAGTTAATGACTACAGACCTAGATACATTTCTCTTTGAGTTTGATGTCCTGTGCCAGAGTTATGATTATACTACTGATACTCATAGGCTCAAAATATTCTTTACAACTCTTAAGGATGCATCCTTAAGGTGGTTCATGGGATTAGGTCGAGACGTTGTTCCTGATTGGGACACCATGAAGACCTTGTTCTTAGAAAAGTATCAAGACTATTGTAGGGGACTTGATAGGAGGAAAGATGAAATTTTTAGAATGTCACAAAAGGATAATGAGCCTTTGGAAGATTATGTGGAGATATTTTAGTTTTCTCTAAAGAAAAACCCACAAAACAAGTTTTCAGAAGAGTCCCTCAAATTAGTCTTCTTGAGGGGAGTCAATGATGACTACATGGATGCATTGAACCTCATTTTTAGACATTTGTAAAGCCTGCAAGAATTATTCCAGGATCTTTACTAAAATTTCAAGAGGAGATAGGACATCCACAATTGGTAGATCATCTACAGGGGTTTCAAAGATTGAGTTAAGCAACTTGTTATCCAACATGAAGGAGGATATAATAAGCCATATGGAAACTTATAATTATATACTGTCCACATTAAAAAGAAGCAAGAGGAAGTTGAGGCTATTCAAACTAAATATTGTCCAAGCTGTAGGAAAAGAAAATCAAATTAAAAATGCAAGAGTGACAAGTATCTAGCAAGATAAGGTAGAGAAACCTGATTTTTAGCCAATTGAAAGAGATGATGGAAAACTCTTTTATATATCAAGATCAATGGAACCCTCATTAAGAATATTTTGATAGACTTGGGAGCAACAATCAATGTTATGACAAAAGAAACAATGAAATTAATTCAATTAGTCAACCTTAGGCCCACACAAACTATTTTACAACATAGCTAATAGATCCACAGTTAAGCCTAAGGGAATTATTGAAGACCTAGTCATTGCATTGGATTCTTGGGAATATCCTGCATACTTCATAGTGCTACAACCAAAAGTTAATCTTCCAGGTTACCCACTCATACTAGGAAAGCCTTGGTTAGCTACAACGGATGCATTTATAGGTTGTAGGTATGGTAAAATGATTATATCCAATGGGACAGTCACTAGAACTTTGTTCTTTATCCACCGACCCAACCCTATGTTGAACTTGAGCAAACTATTTGGCCTAATTTGGATGAGGAGGATAACTATAGGTCATAAACCCTTATCGGATGACCAGGATGAAGATGAGATCATTGCTCACATAATCCAAAATGACTGTGGTAGGAGTCCACAACAACAAGACCACCTCATATGCCTACAAGACCGCTTGCAAAGTATTATACCCACTAATTCTACAAAAGAGATATCACAAATATTTCATTCATTACTACCTCAAAAATGTGTACCTATTATACCAAGACTTGATCTCTCATCAGTTCAAGAGTGATCAAAGGAATTGGAAATCATGCTAGAAGGAATTTGAACATCAATAATGCCTTGACAGAGGAGCAACAAAATTCTCTACAAATTTTATTGCAGGCACACTCAGTAACATATGCATGGGACTACCATGATATGAAAGGCATAAATACTAATTGATGTATGCATATGATTTATACTAATGATGTTTATAGACCCATTCAACAACCACAAAGACGTATAAACCCTACCTTGAGGGAGAGTGAAAAATGAGCTACAAAAGCTCCTTGATGCAGGTTTTATCTATCCAATATCAAATAGTGAATGGGTCTCACCTTTGGTAATTGTTCCTAAGAAAGGTGGGAAGTGGAGAGTTTGTGTAGACTACAGAGAATTGAATATGGCCACTAGGAAAGACCACTTTCCTCTACCCATCATAGATCAAGTATTTGATTCTCTAGCTAGGAAGAAGTATTATTTTCTTGATGGTTTCAATGGCTATAACCAAATTAAAATTCCTCTAGAGGATCAGGACAAGACTACATTCACATGTCCTTTGGGGACTTATGCTTACTTTGTTCTACCCTTTGGATTATGCAACACTCCAACTACCTTTCAAAGAGCATTACTCAACATATTTTCTGATTATGCACATGAACGCATGGAGATATACATGGATGACTTCACTACTTATGGTGAAAGTTATGAGGAAGCTCTCGGTAATCTCAAAAAAGTGTTGAAACATTGCAAAGAACACAACCTATCACTTAGTAATGAAAAGTGTTTAATGATGATGACACAGGGAATTGTATTGGGGCACTTTATATCTAGTGTAGGAATTCAAGTTGATCCACTCAAAATAGAAATAATATCTACTTTACCTATTCCTTAAAAACAAAGGGATATTAGGAGCTTTCTTGGCCATGTAGGCTACTACAAACAATTTATCAAAGATTTTAGTAAGATTGCTACATTGCTATTTGTTTTGTTGAGTAAGGGCATTGAATTTGAATGGACATCAAAGTGACAATACTCCTTTGAAGAACTGAAGAAAGCTCTAACTCAAGAACTAGTATTGAGAGGTCCTAATTGGACTTTTCCTTTCCACATACATACAAATGCTTCAGATTTTTCCATTAGAGTAGTCTTGGGTCAGAAGGAAGGAAACAAAGAGTATGCAATTTACTATATCATTAAAAACCTTCAAGGAGCAGAGTTGAACTATACTGTAACAGAAAAAGAGATGCTTGTTGTAGTTTATGCAATTAATAAAATATAGGCATTATATTACTAATTATTCAGTCTTTTTTCATACAAATCACACAACAATCAGGTATTTGATGAACAATATAGCAGTTGGAGGTAGGCTAGTAAGATGGTTACTTCTTTTATAGGAATTTGATATTACCATAGAAAAACTTGGTAAAGCAAATGTAGTGGTAGATTTCTTGTCAAGATTTCCAACAAAATCAACTAAAGGAGTGATAGATGATTCATTCCCAGATGAACATTTATTTTTCTTACAAGTATAGGTACCCTGGTATGTAGATATTTCCAATTATTTGGTTATAGGATAGATTCCACCACACTTCTCTCCAAGGGAGAAGAGATAGTTGGTTCATAAATGTTTTCCATACTCCTGGGGGTCTGGTTATTTGTTTTATGCTAGCCTTGATAACATCATGAGGAGTTGTATCAGGGAGGATGAGATATTTGACATCATGAAGGCATGTCCTGATGAGCCATGTGGAGGTCATTTTGCCGGAAAATGAACAACCTTTAAGATCCTCACAACTGGCTATTATTTTCCAACTTTGTATAAAGATTTAGTTAAATACACACAAAGATGTGATAGGTGTCAAAGGATGGGAAGACCAACCAAGAGTGATGAAATTCCTTTACAACCTTAGTAGAAATTAGAACCTTTTGACAAATGGGGTTTAGACAGATGGAACCCCTAAAAAAATTTGGTTCCATTTCAAAACTTTGTAAAATTGAGCTAGTTTCAAGTGTTTGAACTTAGGGTTTTGACCACTATTATTGCCTTGGGATTTTGTTGTCAAGATCTCTTCTAAAAAACCTTAAGTCTTAGCCCTTTTCTATGCTATGATCCATCGTTGAATCCCTATTTCTCATCCTCGGTCATGTTAAAATATCTTGAGCCATTTGAAGCCCGTGAAATTACCGGCCCCTTGTACCTAGGCAAGAAATACTTATTTTAAATGAGGTTGATTAATTGACCTTATTTGGATTTTACATCCTTTGAAATAATATAATTTAATTCATTAAGGAATTTTTATATGTTTTCCTAGGTGGTCACCCTTCTTAATGCAACTTATGAGCACGTACAAATTATTTCACATAAGTTCCATCCACTGCCTTTATCCATCGCTCATTGCAGATGGCTTTGAAAACGTTTGATTCATATCAGCGAAGTGTGATGTATGAGTTTCTCTTTGTATCATTGGAGGTTTTTATCCTTTGCTAATTGCTCTTGATTTTTGAGTATGAATTAGTGATGTGCGATGACCTTAAAACTCTTTGTATTTATTTCCATCATTCATCACAGATAGTTTTGCACTTATCTTGTTTAAATTAGCGATGATCGATGAGGTCCCTAATACTTTTTAGCCGTCGCTATTTTGAAAGGGGTAAATGAGTGATATTTTTGTGCTGTTGATTTTGAGTGAAGATGCATGTGGCCTGATCTAGTTCCATCACTACTTTTCATCCGTCGCTTATGTGGTCTAGAATTTGAAACATGCATCAATGACATACAATGTAAGGTGAAGATTTCCAAAGTTAAGCAATGATCCAGTGGTCGAGATTTCATCGTGCCAATACTCTCATTGCTAATTGAATTCTAGAAAATGAAGGTAGATCCGCAATGGGCAATGGGATGCTTTGGGGAATATTCCTTTCAATGCTGGTTCTTTGTACTTTGTCAATGTAAATAAAATGCACGGACCAGGATGGCGATACATGAATATTGTTAGATTAAAGATGACTAATGAGATTTAGAATAAACATGGTGACTTTTTGAGGTGGTATCGCCATTCTTAAGGCACAAGTTGTAAAAGAAAAAAATGATGCTTGAAGATCACAATTGATGGTGTTTTAAATCCAAAAAGATCAACAACCTAGATTCAAAGCTAATCGGTTAAGTTGTCAACTCACTCACTCACGTGAAGCTCTCCTCAATCATTAATGGCTACACACTCCTAATTGTCTACTTAATGAAGATTGCCTGCTGATTTATCTCACCATTTGTAGTCTTCAAGAATTGAGATGTGTGAGCCAGAGAGAAAATATGCGAGTCTTAGGATTTTAATTGCAGAGGTATTGAAGTTTTTATCTTGGGTAAGTTGATTTTCATATGAGCCTTATTTTGAGTCATGCATTAGTTGGTTTAAGAGTTTCATTTTTCTGGGAGAGTGAGAGTTTTGATTATTTGTAATTGTGATTGGGACTAGTTGAAATTGTGTGGGTTTAAGGGTTTTCTATTTTGCAAATTCAATTCAAGAGCTTAGGCTGGTAAGTTTTCTCCTAATTAAAGATTTTCTAGTCCTTACCCTGTGTCCTGTGAGAATGGGTAATCCAGTCGTGTCTATCCAACCAATTAGGAGGTCCAGGAGGCTTAGTGTGTTTGAATTTCAAGAGGACATATTTGTAGTTGAACAAGAAGCACCCAAAACTTCTACAACACCAAAGGGTAGGAGGGGTGCCCATGGTAAAAATAAAAAGGGTCATGTCAAAATCACCTACAATTTGAGGAGTTGGGTTGTTTCAGAAGAATTGGTCAAGTTTAAAAGGAATGAATCAATTGAGCCTAAGAAGAAGGAAAAGAAGAAGAATAAGTATCATAAAGATTACCTGGGGAGGCACAACTCTCCCATTGAGGTTTCAGATAGCCCTTCGGGCGATGGAGGATATATTGACCTAGAGTATGGCCATTATCTTCTTTCTTTGGTGCCATATGGGGATTTTGATGAGGGAGGAGTAGTAGTTCCTCCAGTTTCAGCACGAACACGGAGTGGGTGAGCATACTCTGATGCTGACGAATCAGAGTAGTGTTTTGACCCTATTTTTGTTTTTGATGACACCATTTCCATTGCAACAAACTCATCCTCTTCAACATGTATATGGTTTTTTGTCTTTGGTGCTGAGATGGAAATATTTATGGATGGTATGAAGGAGAGGTGTTAGAATCTGTTTCTTTGATGGAAATTATACCTTTTATGGTTAGTATATAAGTTTTTTCTTTTAGTGCTAATGGAGAATATTCTTTGGTCGATGTGGGTAAGGATTTTTGGCACTACTACATCAATGAATGATGCCCTTTGGAAGGCTGGATGGTCTGCTTCAACCAACTTTGTGGAGTTTTGTCTTTTGCTTTCCCTTGATTTTGAAATGATTAAATGTAACTGTCTGGGAGGTCTCTAAACCTGAAATTAAATGTATACCAAATGAAATGTAACTAAAATGGCAATTCGGCCTAAAGCTTGTTGCTCCCATTCTTCTATAAAATGGGATATCAAGGCTGGTTATTGGGAGTTTGATTTTTGGGTCTCAAAATGGTTTAAGTGGGAAAACTAAGCTCATAAGAGAGAATATTGTAAATTCATGCACAAATGAATAGGTCAACAAGGAGTTTAGGGTATGAGTTGTTTTGTAATGATCTCAAATAGTCTTAGAATAGTAGCAGTTTATAAATGAAAATGCTAGTTCAAAAGCACATTCTCTCCTATGTAATTTTCTTCCATATTATAAATGAAATGGTTAATGATATTTTCACTTGTCTTCAATTGTTTAATTGAATGAGTGATTTTATTCTTTGCTTGATTCAAGGAACTAATTAAATCCTAAAGTGAGGCTACATATTTGTAAGGAAAAAACATAGGATTGATAAGTAGTTGTGTTTTAGGCATAGTGAGTTGAATACTGCATTTTAGTATATCAATAGTCCATTAATTACTGATTTAAATTGCTAAGGTATTATGGGCTATTATGAATACGACTCCACTACCCCAAGATAAGGCACTAGTTTTTTCATTTGGTTATCTTGAAGATAAATGAGTTAGTCATGCACTTGACCAAGGGCTTGAAATGAGAATGAAAATTATCTAAAACACCTTCAATAATAATTTACCAATATGAAGTACCATATTATTCCTTGCAGTAGATAGTATTTTGTTTAAAGGCCAGCCAAATATTTAATGAATGTTTTCTATTCACACCTTATAGAAATTTATTTGTGTAGAAATGTTCTTAATAAAATGAATACACTATGAACATAACAAGGATTACCCTCTTGGGTTTCACAAAGCCTGAAGAGTAGAATTAAGGGCCCTTAGAATCCTTGTGTGTTGGACAATCCTTACCCTTGCTAATCATTGAATCCTAGCAGATTCATAGGTAAGTGGTAAGATCAAGTTTGGTTCAAAAAAGATAACCAACATAAATGGTGACTCTACTAGGGAATGATTTGAGAAAGTTTTGATAGAAGATCATTTTTCCTTAAAGAGTCAAATATTTGCTAGAGAATTATGTTTTCAAGCCTGGCTTTGTGTCAATAAGTCAATCCTCTGAGATGTTGAAGGAGTGTGTTGTGTCTCCCTTCAAAACTTGCAAATATTGTCAAGATCTACCACAATTCCATGAATATTTGTAGAATTTCTCGCTAGATGTGGGTGGCGACTCCAAGATCTTTGCACTAGTATGCATTATTTGAATAAATCTATTATAGTGAAATAAAGGTTTGCTGAGAAAAGTGAAATCAACCTTTGAAGGATGCTTCATGTTGTTGAAGCTCATTCTTCTGTAAAAGCAGAGGTGGCAACTCTATCCAAAGAACCAGAAGGAATTGTGATGATAGCTTTAGAGTTGCAAAATTTTCCAATCAAAAGAATAATTTAAGGTGATTATAATCATATCCAGGTACTTCCCCAATTTTGGTTTTCATAAGTCTAAAATTGTATGAAAGTCGTATTTGCATGATCTAGAAAAAAATGTGTTCCCTATTAAGTGAATTGAGCACTAGTGAAGGGAAGGGTGGTAGTCATTTTTACATACTCTAAGGTGAAATTTATAATATCTATATTGGGTTGAAGAAGTATGCTTATTTTTTTGAAATGTGCCTCTTAGAAAGTTTTAAAGCATGAATATATTTGAGCTACACATTTTAAAATCTTGATTAAATTAAAGAATGATGCAATAGACAATTGACTATGAAGTTGATATATAAGGATTAAATAGGGATACAAGAGAAATGTATCATTCCCATGTATCTCCTTATGGAACATCAAGTAAAAATATGCAAGGAATGCAATCTTTATCATGTCATCAAAGGAAATTCTCTATTGAGAGATATAATTCGTTGAGCTTTAGTGGTATTCAAGGTTTCCCTAACTAGATTCCTAATAATATTAGGAAACATTTGCCTAAATTTATAGGGAAAAGTTCTGAGTTAGCTTCTAAAAATTTGAGTGTATTTATAGATCTGATGGGGGATTATGAGGTAGATCATGAGGATGTTGTCATGAAGTTTTTTGCTCAGTCTTTAAAAGAAGATGCTAGAGACTGGTTCTTATATTTTCCTGAAAGTTCTATATCCATATGGGATGACTTCATGATAGCATTTGTGGAACAATTTGGTGAAAGGGTTAGTCCAAATGTGATAAGAAAGAGATTTACGGAAATCCAAAAGGATAAAGAGGAGTTGGTCTCTGATTTTGACCTCGGATTTGTCAAAACAATATGGAATATTCTTGAAAACATAAGACCAAATGATGTTGCATGTTTAATTGTGTATCTAGGTGCATTTGATAATAAGATGAGTTATTTGATGAGAGATAAGGAGCCCAAAAAATTGTATCAGAATATCACATTGCTATGGATATTGAAAATATTATGAAATATTCAATGATGAAGGGATATATGGCTGCAAGTGTTTGTTGTCCTAGTACACATCATATAAATCAAACAAATAAGAATGAAAGATATGATCAATGCGAAGATGTTTTTGATACCTTACATGGTTCAACCTCACAAAATGTTAACCATAGACAGATTCAAGATAGACTTCAACAAAGTTTAAGTAATGATGATCATATGTCATTTGTTCAAATATTGTCTAGCATGAAGATACATGAAGGGGAATTACCCTATGAATTATTAGCAAGATTCTTGGATGCCTTGTTAGAAATCCCTAAAAGGTTGAGACCTGAAGATTCTGTATGTATTGACCTATTGTGTGACATTTATGAACCAGGGCTCAGTACCTTGTCCAAGGAATTGAAACCTCAGGATTTTGAGCAGATAATTGGCTAGATTAGAATTTTCGAGGAGGCTAAGTGTGACTATATACAAAAAATGAGGTCTCAAAATGATAGTGGTGCTCACCCTATTGTCAAAGATCAAGGGTTTATCCAAGCAATGGATAAGGATGTTTCAAAAGATGAATATCTATCTAGTAGTGCAGATGATGACATTGTTATATTTGCAAATACTGTTGACATACCTTTGAAGGTTGATAATAAAGATAATGAAAATGAGAATTCAGATTACTCTCATGAGGAATATGAATCTTTTTGTGAGAATGACCTGAAGGTATCCTACTTTCCTGAAGAATGTAACAATATCAATACCCATGAGGTTTTTCCCTCATCTATGGATGAACAAATTTCATGTGACAGATTCTGGGAGTGAAATCCAGTTGCATCAAAACTAGAATGTCCTGGTAGTATGGTTGATAATGAATTCCAAGATAAAGATGTTTGTTTTCAATATCCTGAGCCTAAGTCCAATGTTAAAAATGATGGGATTTGTGATGCTAGCTAGCAAGTTCATGTTTTTGAATGCTTCCATGAAACAAAAATGGGATGTACCAATTTTGTAGTAGAGATGGAAATGATTGTTTTTAGCAAGGAATTTGTTGAAAAAAGGAGTGAGGAAACTTTCTCGGCTGCTAATGAGAAATGTTCAGGTTGCAATGAGTCTTGCACATGTGAGTTAGCCAACCTATCAATTGATGATATAATTTAATACCTTATTGTTGATCACACCAATCTTGAGTTATTTGATCCATCCTTTGAAGCATTTTGTTTGAAGTCGAGCAACAACTGGAAAGGAGAATTAGAATATGAACCTAAAATAAAAGTATAATTTGATACCTAAGATGGTATGGATAATACTTTTTGCGGGAATGAATTTGATCTAAATGAAAGCGGGAATGTTACTGGGTTTGATGAATCAATTTCCCAAGGAAATGGAGCATATGGCAACATAACTGGTTTAGACTGCCCTAATGAATGTGAACACCAATTTGAAAAGAAGCCTGTATATGAAAATTTCTTATTCATCACACAAAGTGAATGTGTTTTTGGTATGGGACAGAAGCTAGTTAATAATGACCCTGGAATACTAGTAATGGAACTACAATATCACTCTACAGGGTTAGAATACATTCCCTTGGGTAGGAATCCCGAAAGGAATGTGTATGAGAATTTCCAGTTTAATGAGCAAAATGAATTTGATAACGACTTATATGATGATGATGATCAGAGGGATTATGAGTGTTTCACTTTCCCTATCCAGTTGGATAAACATGTGGTGGAATATGGTTGCAAACTAAGTTAGATGAAATGTCACACTGATCATGTGTTCCAATTAATGCTTGGTTACAATTCTCAGTTGGACATGAATGGAAATGATGATAACAAGTTCAGACACATGTCCATAGTGCTTAATTTTAGTGGCCGCAACATGATCAAGAGGTGGGCAATTCATGAGAATATTTTCAGCCTTAGCATGGTACAAACAATAGAAAACAAAGTTTTTGACAGGGGCAAATACAAGTCCTAAGATTGGGGGCCTGGGGCCACCAAGTAAATTTGAAGACTAGTAGAGTTACAGAATGTAGGTTGAAAAATTGCACATCAGAAGAGGCTTCAAAGAGATGAAGATTGGATCTCTTGGTATAGTCTTGTAACTCATGTAAATATTGTACATATGTTGTTCGCTTTGGTTTGGTTTTCTTTCCTGGTCCAAGTAGGTCCTTGGTTTTTGGTTCTCTATGCTTGGTCTGCTTCACCTGAGATTCTAGAATCTCGCTCTGTTATGGAGGAATAGATGTCCCCAACTGGACCCATTGATGGAACCCCTAAAAAAAAATTTGGTTCCATTTCAAAACTCTATAAAATTTAGCCAGTTTCAAGTGTCTGAACTTAGGGTTTTGCCCATTATTATTGCCTTGGGATTTTTTTATCAAGATCTCTCCTAAAAACCCTTAAGTCTTAGCCCTTTTCTATGTTATGATCCTTCATTGACTCCCTATTTCCCATCCTTGGTCATGTTAAAATATCTTGAGCCATTTGAAGCCCATGAAATTACTAGCCCCTTGTACCTAGGTGAGAAATACTTATTTTGTATGAGATTGATTTATCGACCTTATTTGGCTTTTACATCCTTTGAAATAATATGATTTAAGTCCTTAAGGCCTTTTTATACATTGTCCTAGGTGGTCCCCTTTCTTAATGCAACTTATAAGCACGTGCAAATTATTTCACTTAAGTTTTGTCCACCACTTTTGTCCATTGCTCATCACATATGGCTTTGAGAATGTTTGACTCATATCAATGAAGTGCGATGTATGAGTTTCTCTTTGTATCGCTAGAGCTTTCAACCATCGCTAATTTCTCTTGGGTTTTGAGTATGAATTAGTGATGTGCGATGACCTTATAACTCTTTGTATTTCTTTCCATCGCTCATTGTGGATAGTTGTCCGCTTGTCTTGTTCAAATTAGAGATGAGTGATGAGGTCCCTAATACTTTTTAGCCATCATTATTTTGAAAGGGGTAAATGAGTGATATTTTTGTGCTGTTGATTTTGAGTGAAGATGCACGTGGTCTGATCTAGTCCCATCACTACTTTTCATCCATCGCTGATGCAGTCTATAATTTGAAACATGCATCAGCGATGCGTGATCTAAGGTGAAGATTACCAAAGTTAAGCAGTGATCCAATGGTTGAGATTTCATCGTATTATTTCTCTCATCATTGATTGAATTCTAGAAAGCGAAGGTAGATCAATGATGGGCGATGGGATAATTTGGGGAATATTCCCTTCAATGCCAGTTCTTTGTACTTCACTGGTGTAAATAAAAGGCACATACTAGAATGGTGATAAATGAATTTTGTTAGATTAAATATGACTAATGAAATTTAGGGTAAATATGGCAAATTTCTGAGGTGGTATTGCCATTTTTAAGGCACAAGTTGTAAAAGCTAGAAAAGATGCTTAAAGATTGCCATTGATGGTGTTTTAAATCCAAAAAGATCGATGACCCAAATTCAAAGCTGATTGGCTAAGTTGTTAGCTCGCTCGTGTGAAGCTCTCCTCAATCATTAATGGATACATGCTACTAATTGTCTACTTAATGCGGATTTCCTGCCGATTTATCTCACCATTTGTAGTCTTCAATAATTGAGAAGTGTGAGCTAGAGAGAAAATGTACGAGTCTTAGGCTTTCAATTGTAGAGGTATTGAAGTGTTTATCTCGGGTAAGTTGATTTTCATATGAGCTTTGTTTTGAGTCATGAATTAGTTGGTTTAAGAGTTTCATTTTTCTAGGATAGTGAGAGTTTTGATTGTATGTAATTGTCATTGGGGCTAGTTGAAATTGTTTGGGTTTGAGGGTTTTCTATTTTGCAAATTCAATTCAAGAGCTTAGGCTAGTGGGTCTTCTCCTAATTAAATATTTTCTAGTCCTTACCTTGTGTCTGTCCAACCAATTAGGAAGTCTAGGAGGCTTAGTGTGTTCAAATTTCAAGAGGACATATCTGTAGCTGAACAAGAAGCACTCGAAGCTTCTACAACACTAAAGGGTAGGAGGGGTGCCATGGTAAAAATAAAAAGGGTGGTGTCAAAAGCACCTACAATTTGAGGAGATGGGTTGTTTCAGAAGAATTGGTCAAGTTTAAAAGGAAGGAATAGATTGAGCCTAAGAAGAAGGAAAAGAAGAAGAATAAGTATCATAAAGCTTATCTAGGGAGGCACAACTCTCCCATTGTGGTTTTAGACAACCCTTCAGGCGATGGAGGAGATACTGACCCAAAGTATGGCCATTATCTTCTTTCTCTGGTGCCATACGAAGATTCTAATGAGGGAGGAGTAGTAGCTCCTCTAGTTTCAACATGAACACGGAGCAGGTGGGCATACTTTGATGCTGATAAATCAGAGTAGCGTCCTGATCCTATTTTTGTTTTTGATGACACCATTGCCACTTTAGAAAACTCATCCTCTTAACATGTATATGGATTTTTGTCTTGGTGGTGATGTGGAAATGTTTCTAGTTGGTGTGAAGGAGAGGTGTTGGACTTTGTGTCTTTGATGGAAAATATGCCTTTTATGGTTAGTGTATAAGTTTTTGCTTTTAGTGTTGATGGTGAATCTTCTTTGGTCGACATGGGTAAGGAATTTTGATGCTGCTACATCAATGAATGATGCCTTTTGGAAGTTTGGATGGTCTACTTCAACTGACTATGTGGAGTTTTATCTTTTGCTTTCCCCTAATTTTGAAATGATTAAATATAACCATCTGGGAAGTTTGTAAACCTGAAATGCAATGTATGCCAAATGAAATGTAACCAAAATGGTATTTCAACCTAAACCTTGTTGCTCCCTTTCTTCTATAAAATGGGATATCAAGGCTGGTTACTGCGAGTTTGATTTTTGGGTCTCAAAATGGTTGAAGTGGGAAAACTAAGCTCATAATAGAGCATATTGTAAATTCATACACAAATGAATAGTTTAGTAAGGAGTCTAGGGTATGAGTTTTTTTATAATGATCTCAAATAGTTTTATAGTAGCAATAGTATATAAATGAAAATGCTAGTTCAAAAGCACATTCTCTCCTACCTAATTTTCTTCTAGATTATAAATGAAATGGTTAATGATATTTTCATTTGTCTTCAATTTTTTAATTGAATGAGTTATGATAGTTTTAGAATCCTTACTTGTGTGTTGGCTAATCCTTACCCTTGGTAATCATTGAATCCTGGAAAATTCATAGGTAAGTGGTAAGATCAAGTTTGGTTCATAAAAAATAGCCAACATAGACTTCATTGGACCAATCTCACCTACATACAACAACAAAGAATATATCCTTGTTTGCATTGATTACTTGACTAAATGGGTGGAAGTAAAGGCTTTAAAATTTCCTAGAGATGGTAATGTGGATAAGTTCTTATATGAATATATATTTACTAGGTATGGAGTACCTAGAGAGATAGTCATTGATCAAGGCCCACAATTTACTTTTGATCTAATAACCAAGCTAGTTTAAGAATACAAAATTAGACACAAGAAATCAATACCTTACCATCCACAGGCTAATGGTCAAGTGGAAGTCACTAATAGGGAGATTGAAAGTATTCTCACCAATACAATACAATGCATAGGAAAGATCGGGTTGCAAGGTTTCCTAAAGCAGTATTGGCTTACAGAACAACATGGAAAACCACCACTGGATTCACCCCTTATGAGCTAGTTTATGGTAAGACATCAGTCCTTCCTATTGAATTTGAATATAAAACACCAAGGAAAATAGTAGAACTAGAAATGAATTTAATAGAAGCTGAGAAGGAAAGGCTGCATGCTTTAAATGGGTTGGATGAGATTAGAATGGAAGCAATCCATCATATAGAGGTAGTTCAAAACCAAAGAATGAAGTGGCATGATCAGTACATTAAAACCAAGGAATTCATTGTGTGGGACTGGGCACTGCTATATGATTCATGGTATAAGGATTTGAAAGGTAAATTTCAGTCTAGATGGTTGGGCCCTTATGAAATTAGTAAAGTTTATCCCAATGGGGCAATCCAGTTACACACCATTGATGCAATTCACTTTTCACTTCTAGTAAATGGTCACAAATTGAAATTGTATAAGAAGCCATTGCAAAAGGATGATTGCATATTTTCACTGTTTCAATAATATGGTGTCCATAGTGAACCAAACACAAAATCTGACACATAGAGTGATGGTTCAACAATACATGATATACCTAGCACTTTTGGCGAATCATAGATTGAGCTACTCAACTCAAGTTTTGAGCTCACTCGGACTTAATTTTTCATTTTCTATCACAAGCACACACTGCATGTTATAATAATGTTCATAATATCTTTAGAGGTACCTATTTATTAATATTCATAGGGATCCTGATGTCGTAGGGACCTGTAGCTTAATGCTATCAATATTCAGAATGGGCCCTGACATTGTAGGTACACGTAGCATCATCTGGACATAGAAAAGACAATTCAAATTACTTGGTGCCATATTTATTGCAAGATCATGCACATTAATTTCCAAATATTCCCATGTATTATCCATCTTTCATAATAAGTACCCGTGACATTATTCTTTTATCGCCCACTTCTATTTCAAATATTTGAGCTGTCAAATTGCCAACTCATATCCATAATACCCATCCCATCATTTGCATTTGCCACCCACTATTCATTACCTTGCAATTAATATCCATCACATTGAATCAATGAACAACTATATTCTTTCCAGTTTCCACATGCGGTGGATGGTTATTTCTTCAAGGCCATACTTCAGGTATGCCATCATAATTATTCTACCTTCTTTAAACTTTCATTATATTTTCATATTACTCCATGCATGCAAAATATTGTATCTCTAATTACCATAATTTTGTATTTAAACCACCTCCAAATCATAAACATGAAGTGAGGTCACTTCACTAATTAAGTTGGGGGGAGGGTACAACCTAGTTAGTCTTTTCATCAGTCTTTTTGAATTCGCCACCCAAATAAAATTCAATGAATACAATGACATGCAAAACCCTCTTAATTACGTTTTATTTTTGCTGCCATTTCTACTGCTATTTCCAAAATTGTCAAATTGAAAATCTAGAGAACTTATTAGAACTTGAGCTTAGTTTATACTAAAGTTGAACTTAGAATTTATTCATGAGCCTGAATTAAGCTGCTATTGAGGAGGGAAACTTGCAATATGGCATGGTAGTAAGGATATATGAGGAAACAAAAAGGAAGTGAAGGGTTTTTGAAGGCGAAAAAGAAGTTTGAAGGTGGTAGGAAAGACTGAGTAGAATTTCCAAAGCTGAATTTAGAGCATTGAGCAAAGAAGTAAGAAAGGATGGGAGGAGATATTATAAGAAGGAAGCGAGCGACTCACCAATAAATTCTAGAGGACGCGATAGTCCTACCCATTTTTACAAGGGTTGGTTGGCTCAATTACTTCTTGAAATTAATGGAATTCAATGATGACTTGACAAGAAGGTTCTTGGATACTCTTCAATATGATGAAGCCATGGTAAAGGGACTGTCAGTAGACGCCTCTGAAACTGCCATTGCACAAGTTACAGGACTACCAAGAATAGGGGTGGAATTTCTAGCACAAATTGACGTGGTTGCAGCTAGGGAAGAATTTTGCATATGAGGAGAAGAGCTAGACTCCTCATTGTAGACATTGAAAAATATCCTAAGTCTGCGAGCATCATTTTTCTTGGTCATCATCCTCCAATAGTTGAATAATTTTAATTATTTGATTATTCTTGATCATATTCCTCTATTCATTAAATAATTTTTAATTATTTAATTAATTCACTTTCTAACATCTATTCTATCTTGATCAATTAAAATAGATTAATTGCATCACTGACACTTTCTATCTTCAATAATTAAATAAATCATCATTTATTTAATTAGCTACCTTTTTTCATTCACCTATAGTCACACATTAATAATTATTATTTGTCTATGCATTGGCCTTTTCATTCTTCTATAACTAAATAATTTTCAAGATTATTTAATTATGTGTCATTCCTCTCCCCATTAAATAATTAATTCAAATTAATTATTTAGTTTCTAATTTCCATCTCTCCCCATTTAAGTAAATTGATTTTATAAATTGATATATTTTAATGTTCATTTTTCATTTTCCCCAAATAAATAATTCAAATGAATTATTTATTTTCCACTTGGCCAAATATTCTCTTCTCATGAATTAATTATTTTTTATTTTTTAATTCATTCTTTTCCTCCATTTGCTCATTAATTCCTATCATTGTCATTGGCATCATAATCCTCCCATAAATAACATATTCCTGGTGCATCAATCCTCCACCGTTGATCTTGGTATCTTTCTATAAGTTTAATCTCATCCATCTTTTCGAATGGTTGTCTATAAAAGTAGCCTTCCTCTTCCATTTTTTCCTTAACAACCATTTTTTCTCCAACTTTCTACTTACAATTTGCAAGTATTTGCACAAGTAAAACAACGAATATAAGGGAAAAGTTTGCAAAAGGAGAAAGAGGAGAGACAAAAGAAGGAATCAACTTCAATGGGGGAGTGTTCTATTTCATTTGATTGCATTTTGATTTCTCTCCTTGTTTGTATTCTCTTGTTTAGATGAGGTTTTTAGCTTAGAATTGTTTGGATGTCACTTTATCTAGGCTAGGATTGTTTTACCCCATCTTCCATTGGTGAACTCGATGTGAATAGTAGTTTTTGCAAGATTTCGTACGATTTTTGTTTATTTTTGTAGATTTCAGGTACAAAATGACGCATTTGATTGAAAGACAGACGCATTTGATGAAAATAACGATGCATTTGTTGAAGGTATAATAGGTAGGAAAATTTTAATTTTAAATCATGACGCAATCACCCTTGTGTGATGCGATGCAGTGACACATTTGATAAAAAGAATGACACATTTGTCTGTCCGATATAAACTTGCAGTTTTTTAGTTTGTCTTTGATTTTTCTTTTGGGTTTTCGAGTAGAGTAGGGTTTTTGAGTTACTAACTCTCTATTTAAGTGTGTGGCTTTGGATTGGAGCTCCTAAAAAACTATTTCTTTTGAAACAACAAAAAAATTGAGCTCTTTCATTTCCATTTTAAGCAATTTTTATTTTGTTTGTCTTCCAACTACAAATTGCATCAAGATCATAAGGGTAAAAAGAATCTACATTTTTCACTCATAAGGCTTAAAAAGAACAACAATCTGCATTTTTACGCTCATGGGAATTAAAATGAATCTTGCATAAAACATCATTGGTCTAAAATTTACAAAGTGTCTTCAAATAATATGCAAGGCTTAAAATCAACTAGTGTTCTTCATGTTTGGTGATTTACAACTGTCTTAGAAAGTGCATATGCTCTCCCTCGCACCATCCAACAATCTTGAGTGACCAAAAGCACCTCTTTTGTATTTGTATAATCACACCACATATTTGGATTTGGTGCTTAAAATTAACCCCACATGAGTGTGAGGAAAAGGTACCAAAAATATGCTCTCATCCTTGTGCTTCGAGCAATTTGGGATGATCAGAAAATAAGTGTACTTCCTCGCTATTGTTTACCTTTTTAGAGGGTCTACCACCCCACTTTGAAAGGTGGGAATGAACCAAGTGGTAACAAGCTAAGGCCAAGCTCTTCCAAGCCACTATAAATAAATGTGCTTCTTGAAAAAAGTCAGTTAGCAACAGGTGCGGATGTGTCACGTCAACAAGTGTTTCTCTCAGCAGCCCCATGAGCTATGTAAAAATCCTTCCTTAGGGAAAGGATTGGGAAGCCTCTTGAATTGCCATAGTCTTGAGCTAATCTTGCTGCATGTGTGGCCACTTTGAACGAATGCCCTTACTAAGAGCCAATCTGTGTTAGTTGTCAAAAATCCTTTTTATAGGCTTGTTGATCGCAAGAGGTCAGACCTCTGAAGGCACCCCACATCTTCACTGATCTTGTGTAGAGACATGAATTCCTCCTTGTGGGGAATGAAACTTGGTGAGCCTGAGAAGTGAGTGTTGTGGAGGGGAGCCAGTGCCACCAAGTCTCTAGTTGTCTCCCTTGTTCAAGTGGTTGGAGAAATCCAAGTGGGGATATTGACCAGTGGTTTCCTTGCCAACCATAGGGCTCATGCATTGTTTTCTATGTGTTTTTTTACTTTTCAAACATTTTTCACATCCAAAACTAGACCAAAAACAAGTGCTTGATATTTTATTTTGTGTTTGCCAATCAAACTTCACTAAAAACAATCAGAATTCACTCAAAGACTAGATCAGAAACCATCAAACTATCAAAAGCAACTTTCTCTAAACTACAACTGTCAAAAATAGAGCTGCAACTGATACTATGCACTGCATCTGATAACTAGAAAATTACAATTAAAATACTGAACTGCATCTATAGAAAACAAACCCGCAACTACTATCCTGAACCGCATTTGATAACTAGAAAACCATATTTGTTTTCCTGAACCACACTTGTAGAAAATAGAGCCGCAATTGTCTAATAAAACAAAAACTTTTAAAATCTTTGTCCAAAATATGATCCACTCATTTCACAATTACCTTTGACTACTAAACCAGAGACTTGCAAGCTTCATTAGGTCATTCTAGTATCGCCATTTAGGGAAACATTGCATTATAGGTTACCCTTCCTTCATCCTTTGCATTGTAGAGATTAAACTTTGATCTTTAGGTTCAATTTAGACCTTTAGATTTTGAACATAGGAAGAATTTTGAGTTGTTGGAAAATCCTTACTTTTATATTCTATATTTTATTGAACATTATCCCTCATTTTATCAATCCTTGTCATTATCAACTTTTATCAAATTTGAGTCTTAAGCTTGTGTCCTAGCCTTGACTCAACCTTGTCAAAATTATCCTCTTGGTCACCACAAATGGTCAATGACACTTGGAATTATTACCTTAGGTTCACATTAGCTTGATTTCCATACTTTATTTAATATTTTAGGATTCCTTTTCATTTAACTTGACCTCATTTAGACTCATATTACATTCCTTTCATCATAGCTTTTGTAAACAAATATTTTGGCTTCCAATGGCTTTCTTGCACTTTTAGGGTTTTTCACTTAAAAGGAGAAAGATGGGCCAAAATGCAATGTAAACACTCAAAATTAATGCAAGAATGGATGAAATATGCCTATATGAGATGAACTAAATGTAAAGAACTGATAAAAGCTATTGATTATGTATGCAAAACTAAGAAATGCAAGATGTTTGAAAACACAATGTTGTATGAAAAAAGACCTAGAAAGATGAATAGAAATGCAAGTAAAACAAAAAAAAAAGCTATAAAATTGAATTTTTGGACTTGTAAACTTGTTGAGGACTGGAAATGACTTAAAATTCTAAAAATTCTAATTTTTAGGCCTAGTGGGACTCATTTGCCATTCTAGGCGAATTAGTCCCAATTCTGGAAAACTGCACTAGGGCCTGTTTTAGCCAAATGGGTATTCAAATCTACATAAATCTCTAGAAAATAGTTATAGTGGGACTCATTCACCAGTTTGGGTGAATTAGTCCACTTTGGCTTTTTTGAAAACTCAAAAATGGAATTTGTAGCTTTCAGTCTGCTCAATCTGCACCTCCAAGAAACCTTGATTTTTTGCACTGTTGGTGACCTTTTGTGTAGGTTTTGACCTTTCCAATAGGGAGATAAGTTAAAAAAGTTTGAAACCTATTGTTCAATCATGTCCAAGCCATCCAAGCACCTAAATCTGCAATCACATAAAGGAAGAGAGAATAAATGTTGATTGTTAGGGATTGGGGGTTTGCCTTGGTCAAACCCCGTTTAGGTAATTAAACCAAAATGATGAAATAAGATAATAAAACATGAAACAATGAAATTAGGGACTTACCATGATGAAGGATCTTGAATTACTGCAGCAATGGATGAAGAATCTTGCTTTTGAATGCCTTGATGATGTTCTTGAAGATGCTTCCTTGTGAAGACTCAAAATGCTAAACCCTAGCTTGCTTGACTTGAGATAGATAATGAATGATGAATGAATTATTAATTGAATGAATTAGGGTTAAATGTCTCCTTTTATAAAGGAGTGGCTAGAATAAGGATCATGATCAAGGGCCAAGAATAAATTAGAAAACAACTTAATCAAGGGTGGAGGTTAATTGAGAGAAGAAAGACATGGATATATAAAGCCTTGAGGTGGAAGATAAGATTGGCACAAAAAAAGAGGTTGTTGGAGAAAATTAAATAATAAATATTATTTAATTTAGGTGGCCAACATAGGAGAAATAAATAAAATATTAATTTTATTTATTTAAAAATAAAGGTGAGAAAAAATAATGAGATAAATAAATAATTTAAAATAATTATTTAATTATAGAGGAAAGGTGGAGTGTTAAACATTAAATAACTAAAAACAATTATTTAATGGAGAGGGAAGGGATAATTAAATAATTAAAATAATTATTTAATTGGGTAGATAAAGAAAGGATAAATAATTAAATGAATATAACATTTATTTAATTATAGAGAGAAAAGGCTAATGAATAATTAAATAATTGAAATAATTATTTAATTATAGAAGAAGAGGGAAAAGCTAACTTTTGAATTAAAATAATATTAGACTTAAATGTTTAAAAAAGTGTGAAAGTCATTTGTAGTTCTTTACAACACCTTTACAAGACATGCATTTTATTCAATTTGCAAAGGTCCAAGACCTAATGTGGATGTGTAAAAAACCTCGCAACACTAAATCAAGGCCTCATTAAGTCCAATTTATCATCAATTATTCCCATATCAAGCAAGAAAAAAGGGATACTTTTTCCATGCCCGTAGATTTTATCATCATCTTGCCAAACTTTGATCTTTAATCTAGATTGCATTTTGCACCTTTATCCCAAAAATACAAAAAAATAGTTCATTTTACCTTACTCTCAACTTCATATCATTTTCCCTTAAATTTGTTAATTAGTCAACCTTTCATATCCTTTGACATCCATTAGTTGCATTATCTTCATCTTAACCTTAGTTGCATTATTACCTTGATCTTCAATTTAGCATCATCTAGTTATTTTATCATTATCCTTGACCATTAATCAACATTTAGTATCCTTTAGCATTCATTAACTTCATCCTTTGGTCATTATCATCCTTGCATAATCAACTTGCATTCTCGTATCCAAAAATCCAAAAAAAATCCAAAAACATAGATTCATCCTCATCTTGCATTAGCCTCATTATCTTTATACTCAAGAAAATCAAAAAAACAATATAGCATAGTTTCATCACCATCTTGCATTATCCCTCAACTTGCAAAAGTCTCACATGGTTAAAACAAGGTCACAAGCCAAGAGAAAGGACATGGATTTTTCAAGTAACCCTTTTCATGACATCACCCTTGGAATAGATTCAAATCATTCAACACCTTCAAGAGACACACCACCAAGAGACCAAACCAACACATGGGAAAACTTGAGCCTAGAGGAATTCAATAAACAATTGACCCAAGAAGAAATTGAAGAAGCTTATAGTGACCCAATAATTTTAAGCATGATTGATCAACTTGTTAGTGCAGACCCAAATAGATTCTTCTATGCACTAGCTTAAAAGGGTGCCAAATTACCTCAAGGTTTTGATGTATTAACCATTGTATAAAAAGAAACCGAAAATCCATTTGCACTTGGCATGCCCTCATCACAACAAATGTCAAACATACCCCTTGGTACAACTACACACATTACTACCACTACAACACACATCCCAAGCATCTCAACATTTGGAAACATTTCAAGATGGATATATAAGACCCCCTTAGATCAAACCCCCTTGGATAGAACCCCTCTAGTATTAAATCATACCCACAATGGAGTCTCCTTCGCACCTATCAAAATGCTGGAAAAAAACCACTCTTTCTTTACCTTTTGAGGGATTAAATAATGTCATTTAAAAATTATATTTTGCAATATTTTAGCCCTCAAAATGAGCTTTCCAACAAGTATAGTTTTGATATATTTTCATTTTATCATGTATTTAATTTTCAATTTTTACTAAACATAGGTTTTTATGCAGACATCAAGCTCTTTGTTTTGTAGAGGTGGAAAAAGAGTAAACCATTGTAAAAAAATTCAAAAAAATACCCATTCCCTAGGTATTGATGACCTTGTTTCACCCAAAAAATAAAATATGCATTTCGATATACACACAAGAAGTTAGGTTGTACGACACACACATATGCCCAAATTATAGTTACAGTGAATTTAAAAATTAATTTAAAAAAAATATGCAACAAAAAATTATGAAAAAATATCCTTTCCCTATATATTGATGTTGAGAATCTATATTTCAAAAATTATAATTTAATCATTTATAGAAAAAAAGTTATGTTGTACGACACAAATGTTACTTTCTGAAAATGTTGTTTTTTGTTTAAAACAAGTTATTAAAGGAGATGTTGAAAGATTCATGATTTATTTTGGAAAATTTTAAAAATAATATATTTAGAATCTACACACAAATTTTCACAAATCACTAGTTCACATCATCTTAAAATTCTTAACCGTTTAGTTGATATAGGTCTCAAAAAATGGAGATTCAGTTAAAAATATTGATGTAAATGTCCATCTTGGGCAAAAAGTGAGACATAGTATTGTGATTTCACCCAAACCAATACAAATACACAAGGAAAAAGTTTCACACTTGGAAATTCCTCAAATTCTATAGGTAAGACCTTTACAAACCCCCTTTTCCAACATATAAACCAAGGTTCTACATTGCAAGGTCCTACCCCTTTGATCCAAAATGCAAACCAAGGTCCTATACCCACATTTCAAAACACAAATCAAGGTTCCACATCACAAGGTCCTACCCTTTTGATCCAAAATGCAAACCAAGGTACTAAAACCACACTTCACAACATAAATCAAGGATCCTTATTCCCATTTCAAGGTGCACCTTCATCAAGTAAAAATCCACCAACTAAACCTAGAAAGGTTCACATTATCTCACGAAAGATCCCAAATCAAACAATAATCAAGGCTCTATTCCCTCTCTCCAAAATCAAGGATCAATTCCATCACTCCAAAATACTAATCAAGGGTCCCTTCCATCATTCCAAAATTCCAATCAAGGACCTACACCTTCATTTCAAAATTCCAATCAAGGACCTACACCTTCATTTCAAAATACCAATCAAGGACCTACACCTTCATTTCAAAACAAAAATCAAGGGAACTTTCCTTCATGCCAAAACATCAACCAAGGGCCTACACCTTCATGTCAAAACATCAACTAAGGACCTATACCTTCCTTCCAAAATGAAAATCAAGCACCAAATTTTCAAAACCAAGGCTTAAATCAAGGGTCTACAACTCAATTCCAAAACACCATACCACATGCAAACATGACCTTTGAAACAAACCCAAATGCCAAATTCATCCCACATCAAAACAACATGCACCAACATGGCAATCAAGGTCATACATCACAAACCATCAATCCCAACTCAAATCCAACATATGACCTCAATACCAACATCATGACACCAAACCAAAACAATGTAACACCATCCTTTGAATTTTTGATAGAACAAGTGCATAATCTTCAACAACAGATGACAAATATGCAAATGGGACACAAAAAGAAGACCTATTATGTGGAGTAATTGTGCCCCTTTCCATTTGATTGAAATCTATACATGCCACCATTTCCCCCTCATTTCACAACACCACATTTTCCTAAGTATAAGGAGATAGGGGATCCAATATAGCACATTCGAGAATTCAACACATCATGTGTGGAAGTCTCATATGATCCTACCAATTTAATGAGACTATTCCCGTGAAGCCTTATAGGGCTAGCCTTAGATTGATTTGCACACCTTCCTCCAGGAATTAGAACATGGGGTTAAGTAGCCAAAAAATTCATCAATCATTTTTCCTGCAACATTAAAAATGATGTCACCCTTCAACATTGAGCACAACCAAACAAGAAGAAGGGGAATCACTTACCTTGTTTTACCAGAGATGACGAGGTTTAGTTAGTAAGTTCCCTTGTTGCATTCCTAAAAGACAACTTGTCACCATGTTTGTGGAAAACCTTAACAAAGAATTGATGAGTTGAATTCAAATCCAATGCTGCACAACCTTTGAGGAAATTCTTGAGAAATTTTCCCTTATTGAGAAAGGTTTTATTGCAAAGGGACTAGTCAAAGTAAACAAAGAAAATATGAAACCCAACAGTGAAAAGAGAAAATACTAGTCCTAAAACAAGAATTTCACAAATGACGGAGTTGTTGATGCAAATTTGATAACCAAAGGTCTAGCCATTCAACTTAAAGGTCCCTCCCTATAAAATACCTCCAATACACCAAACACCCAAACAAAAGGTCAAAACCAAATGCTAAATGCTGTCCAAAATAATCAACAACGAAGAGGTCATCCCCGCATCAAAAGAACATACACCCCCTTGGGTGATCCCATCGAATCAATCCTCAAATGGATTTTGCATTCTAATGTCATCACACTACCAAACACCAGAAATTATGAACCTTCATTGATCAAACCTGATTGGTGGAAAGAACATGAATACTGTGAATACTACCATGGAAAAGGACACAAAATAGCTAGATGTTGGACACTCAAGAATATCATTCAAGACCTCATTGAAGATGGAACCATTTCAGTTGATAATTCAAAAGTAAAGATGAATGCTAATCATACCATATTCAAGAGTCCCTTGCAAGGCCATGATAAAGGAAAAGCCTCTAGTTCAAGGAACAACAATAATGCCAATTATGCAGTCATCAAACATGATTACAACACTATCATCCTTAATGTGAGAGCCTTTGATGATCACATTGCCACTATCACCACAAAGAAGCCAATATCATATTTTTTTGTTGCCACTCATAGAACCAAGATACTATTCTAGGTCCTACAAATCCTTAACCAAAAAGTCAATATAATCTCCTAGGATAGCTAGGGAAAACTCCCATGCAAATTTCCATCTTGGAGCTCCTTCGCATATCCCAACAACATAGAGCCATCCTTGTCAAAGCATTGCAAGAAGCCTCCATACCCGCCAACCTAGATGTCAATGAATTTCAGGCCATGGTTGGATACCTAGCTATGTTGCACCATGTCACCTTCTCTAAACAATACTTTTTTGAATCAAAATATGATCATAACAATCCCTTTCACCTTGAAGATTGCATTAATAAACAAAAAATCATACAGGTCCTAGTAGACGGTGGAGCAGGTCTAAACATTTGCTCACTAAAATTGGTGAAAGCATTGGGATACTCTGAGAATTGTATAGGACAAACTAAGAAAATTGTGATCAAAGCTTATGATGATGCTGAGCATTCTTCTAAAGGAATAATTTCACTTCTTGTGAGAGTTGGTCTAGTAATACAAAACACAACATTTCATGTCTTGGATCTAGATTTGCATTACAACCTTCTCCTTGGCCGCCCATGGGTTCATGCCATGAGGCCTATTCCATCGACCTACCATCAATGCCTCAAGTTTCCACATAATGGCACTAAAATCACTATTCTAGATGACCCTGATCCTTTTCAGTATTGTTCAAACCTAAAAGGAACTGTTGAATTTCAAGTACCCATCAATCGAGAGGCCTCATCTTCCACTTCAATCACCACTCCATCTCACTACATTTATCCATCCCCCTTGTCAAATCATCAATTCCTAGAACCACACCTTCCACACCAAAGATCCATATCCAAGATAGAGGATGCAAAGAGTACAACATGAAGAGTCTCTTTTTCATTGGAAAATTGCCTAAATCATTGAAGTCATATGGTAAACCACATCCCATGTAGACCAAAGTTACCATCCATAATCCCCTTACAACCTTAATTAAATGGGTGGAACTTTCCAAAGAATCTTTAGATGATCATAATGAAGTGACATGGATATGATGGACACAATGGCCTTGGCCTAAATAAACAAGGAATGTTGGCACCCTTACAACCTCCTAAAGTACTAAAGAATCATGGGTTAGGGTTTGTGCCAGTAAAAGTGACTATCTGGGTATTGGGTTATCTTCGAGTGATTTTGATGATGCTTTAGATAAGATCAAGACATACGAGGACCCTTGAGATTATGATGCCGATTCCAATGAATATGAATGAGACTTCCTCTCCTCCACTACTTTCATGGACCTCGATAAACTATTTGGGACATTTGATGAGCCTTCCCTTGAAAAATAATTAGGTCAAATGCTTACAATTAATCCATTGCCAAGCTTGCCAAGTCCCCATCCAAAAGTCCCTTTTAATAGAGAAGAGTGGATCAAACACTTTTGGGAAATCATTGATTCTGCCTCTTGGGAACTTGATGACTTTACTTTCGTCTTTACGTTATCTTCCTACACAGTGACTCTTGACAATACATATGATGGCTTACCCCTTGTCTACCCTCAACTCATAGATTGGGATCAACAAGAATCACCAAGTTTGGACACTTTCGAGAATGATGAAGCCATTTCTGAGTACTTGAGACTTTGTGAGGGAATACCGAGTGGGGATCATAAGGCTGGCTTTGATATAGAACTCAATTATGTAGCATATTTTGGCAAGGTCATCATGTAATCTAGATGCAAAAGTGAAAATGAAAAAAGCAAAAATAAAAATAATAGGTCTTTAGGGGAAAACTGAAAGGCGCCTATTGATTGTGAAAAATTAAAAATAAAGTACGTATCTAAAGGTGAAAACCTCTCTGAGGCACCCGAGGAGGGAGGACTAGACTATCTCCCTATAGACCAAGAGAGATCGCCATTGCTTATAGAAGCCACAGAAGAAGTAAACATTGGTGCCCAAGACAATTCCAAAATCATAGAGTGAGCAACATCTTTGACCGTCAAGGAAAAGCCTGAGTTTATAACATTCTTTTCAGAAAGACAAGTCAATTTCACATGGTCATATGCCAATATGTCTAGATTTGATCCTGAACTTGTTGTACATCATTTTCCATTGCTACCAAATGCTAAGCCATGTAAACAAAAGCTAAGAAAAATGCACCCCCAGATTGCACTCCTTTTCAAGATGGAACTAAAAAAACTCCTAGATGTTGGATTCATTCAATCGATTGATTATGTAGATTGGATATCAAACCTCATTCTTGTCACAAAACCAAATGGTCCAATTAGAGTATGTATAGATTTCAGAGACCTCAACAAAGTTTTTCCCAAAGATGATTTTACTTTACCAAAAACCGACATCATAGTAGACCTTATTGTTGGGTATGAAATGCTATCACTTATGGACGGATCCTCAGGTTATAATAAGATAAGAATTACCACTGAAGATCAACCAAAGACAACTTTCACATGCACTTGGGGAATATTTTATTGGATGTCATGCCGTTTGGACTTAAAAATGTTAGAGCTACCTATTAGAGAGCCATGACAACTATTTTTCATGACAATATGCATGTATTCATGGAAGACTATGCTGATGACCTTCTCTCTAAGTCTCTAGAATGAAATGGTCACTTAGCAGTATTGGACAATATTTTCACACAATTAGAAAAGAACCAACTTAGGCTTAATCCTAAGAAATGTGTTTTTGGGGTCCAATTAGGAAAACTCCTAGGATATATTGTCTCTCGTAGAGGAATAGAAGTTGATCCCGCAAAAGTGAAATCTATCTTGGACATGCCACCACCAACCAACATGAATCAATTGAGAACATTACAAGGAAGACTACAATCAATCCATAGGTTCATTGCTCAAATAGTAGATAAGATCCATCCATTTCAACACTTGTTACGAAAAGGAATTCCCTTTAATTGGATAGAGAAATTCCAAGAAGCATTTGATTAGATCAAGCATTACCTATTGACTCCACCAGTTCTCATGCCTCCTATTGATGGAAGACATTTGATACTATATGTGACAGCAACCACATCAGCACTGGGGGCATTATTAGCATAGAATGACAATGATGGAAAGGAACGAGAAATTTATTATATCAGACACACCTTAGATGGGTATGAGTTGAACTATAGTCCTATTGAATGAGCATGTCTAGCAGTAGTATTTGCAACATAGAAATTAAGACACTACATGTTGAATCACAAGACAAAATTGATCTCCAAAATTGATCCTTTGAAATACCTTCATAGTAAAGCAACTCTAACATGAAGATTAGCTAAGTGGGTTATGATCCTAAGTGATTTTGACATTGAGTACATGGACCAAAAAGCCATAAAGAGACAAGTGATAGTTGACCAACTTGTAGACGCACAAATAAAAGTAGATCATCCTTTGATATATAATTTCCCAGATGAATCAATCTTTGTAATAGAGATACCAACATCATGGAAACTATACTTCGATGGATCCTACACAAGTCATGGTTTAGGAGTCAACATTCTATTCATCACACCTCAAGGAGACTCCATTTCCAAGTCTTTTCGAATAGCATTTCCATGCACAAACAACATGGTTGAGTATGAAGCATTATGAATAGGACTACGAATGGAAATAAAATGAAAAATAAAGGATCTTCAAGTCTATGGTGATTCTCAGTTAGTGATTAAGCAAGTCAATGATGATTATGACACCAAAGATGAGAAATTGACACCCTACAAGTGCATGGTAGATAGTTTCATATTGTACTTTGATAATGTTGCATTTGAATAGATACCGAGAATCCATAACAAAGCAACTGATGCAATGGCTACAATTGGATCTCTCTTGGATATTCCTAACAATGCCTCACAATATGAGTTCTTGGTAGAACAACTGTTGATCCATGTGTTTAATGTCCTCGAAACTGAACTTGTGTGTGAACTTGTTGGTCTTGAATCTCCTTGGTACAAATACATCTATAGTTACTTGCATGACCAGATTATCCCTCCTGAATTATCCCTCAACCAACTAAAAGCCTTTATCTGAGAAGCATCCAAATATGTCATCATTGGAGATACCCTTTACCACTGTAGCTTAGATAGTACCCTCCTCTGATGTCTTGAATCAAATGAAGCACAAACAACCTTACAATAGGTACACCACAGTATATGTGGAGCTCACTCTACTGGTCTAATCATAGCTAAGAAGCTCATGAGAATGGGATATTATCATCCTACAATAGAACATGATGCCTATCAATTTGTGAAGAAATGTCAGTAGTGTCAGATTCATGGAGATCTTATACATGCACCAACTCAGGAACTACAACTGCTCACTTTTCCATGGCCATTTTTTTAATAGGGACTCAACCTCATAGGAAAGATCCATCCCACCTTTGATAATGGACATAATTTCATTCTTGTTTCTATTGGGTACTTTACAAAATGGATCGAAGCCATCCCACTAACCTACATTACTAGGAAGCAGTTAGCCAAGTTCACCCTAAATTACATCATTTGCCGCTATGGTATCCTGCAGTCCATTATTACAGATAATGGTCAACCTTTTAAGAATCAGGATGTCCATGAACTTTGTGAAAAATTCCATATCCGACACCTTTTTTCTACCCCATATTACCCCCAAGGTAGTGGTCAAGCTGAGGCATTTAATAAGACAATCCTAAAAATATTAAAGAAGACTATCAATGACGCTAACCGAGATTGGAACCTACAACTTAATCCTGCTTTATGGGCTTATCACACCAATTTTTGCACCTCTACAGGAGCCACACCATATTCCCTTATCTATGGATCTAAATCAATACTTCCTATAGAGGTCGAGTTACCATCCCTATCAGTTTCCATGCAAGGCTTGATTGATCAAGAATAATACTATGTATCCCATCTACATGAGCTTGAGTTGCTAGATGAAAAGAGACAAAATGCTTTGACACATTTGCAATTCTATTAGAATTTCCTTTGATGCAGTTACAATAAGAAGTTTCAGCCTAGAAACTTTGAAATTGGTGACTTAGTCTTGAAAGAAAATCCAAAGAATCAAGCAAACAGAGAGAAACCCAAAAAGTTTGAACCTAATTGGTTGGGCCCTTTTATCATCACAATATCATATGGATCTGGTACTTATCAAATTTCTACTCCTGAAGGAGGACCATTGTCTAAGCCTATCAACAGAATGCATCTTTGCAAGTACTACACTTGATTCTCAGAGTATCCCCTTAAAAATTCAAAAAAAAAAAATGATCACCCTGATGAAAACTTGACAAACAAGCATCTTGGTGACAACAAAAAAAAAAAAAAATGAAAAAAAAAAAAAATAGTAAAGAGAAATAATTAGTCCAAAAATGAAAACCACTTGGTGGCACTTTGCTTTGGATAAGTACCATGGTGAAAACCTAGCAAACAGGCGCCATGTGTAGTCAGTCTATGCTCCTCCGTCTACTATCACACTATTTGGTCCTTTCGTCCATTCACATGTCACTCACTCATAATAAAGCTTTTTCATCCTTTCCATGGCCTGAGAACCACCGACATTTAGTATCCTTTTCCTTCATGATCATCCTCTACATTTTCCGCTTTCCCTCGCGAATAATATAGTCATCCTATACCTAATTGGGGGAAATTCCTTGACTCATGTCTTCATGGGAAATAACACATGGTATCAACCTTTTAAAACATCAAAATCCAAAAAAAATCATAAAATTTCAAAATCCAAAAAAACATTAAAAAAACTTCAAAAACTCCAAAAACAAATTCTAAGTTTGAGTCCGAGTCAGTTTGTGTTCATAGGGTCAAACTACGTTGTCTTTACACATTTGCTACATAGGCAAGGTTCATCTTTGTAAGAGAGGGGGACCACTACGTGCAAGAGCCTAGGTCATGGAGGGCCAAGCCACGAGAGGCTACCCTAACTTACCTCAGCTAAGTGCAATGTTAGGAAATGCAAGGCGAGAGTAACGAGGACCATGAGGCCTCTCAGTCACTCTACAGATCCGAAATGAAGGGGCTAGGTGAGCCAATTTTCAAGTCCAACACTACGCCTTAGGAAGCTCTCTTTCCGAGGATGCAAGTGTGGTCTCTGGATGACAACGTGACACGTTGGCATCTCTAAAGTGCACCGGTATCCATACGACCAGACAATAGTGAAGGTGAGGTCAAACCAAGAAAAACTAGCTAACTAACTAAAGGGCCATAATGATGTGACTAAGTAAATGAAATATTCTCTAGTATTATAAAGCAAGAATGCAATGGTGAAGAGAGTAAGAAGGATCTCACCAAGGAATTCATTCACTAGTTGATTCCTCGAAGAGCACGTGCTCCTACACATAATAAGAGAGGAAAAATGTTGGGTGGTTGTATAGGGTCTTGCCTTAGTCAGACCCCCATTTAGGTGGTTCCACCTCCACGGACAACCAAGAGAATGAGATGAAGAAAACAATGCAGTAAAGAGCTAACTTAACCAAGTGATAGAGGAGAGGAGAGGGAAGCTTACCACCTCCACCAAGAGCACTCAGAGCTGCTTGGGGGAGAATATGAGAGTACTCGAGCCTTTTTTGTAATGGCGTATCCCAAACTTGCTCTACCAAAGTGATGGAGTGTTGCTTTGGTTACAATGAGGTGCAAGAATGTTGCTTGAATGCTTGGAGTGGGTGCAAAAGAGTGTGTTGAAGCTTGTGGGGTGAGTGTAGAAGATCAAAAGAAGTTGGATTGAATGCTTAGAAGGTTGAAATGCTTGTTTAAGGAGTGAATTTGAAGAAGGAATGAAATAAATGACCATATTTGGGCCAGTTGGCTGAAGGGGGCGTTAGACATTGACTCCCAATGAGAAGTGTAATGCCTCTATAGGTTCATTCGTAGGAATCTGCAAGGGACATAAGTGTGCCACGAGAACATCTGCACGCCACATGAGCATCCCTGATAGAAATGCCTCCACCGATGCTTAAAATAGGTGCCAAGTGGGATGAAAACAGTTGGCTTAGGTGGAATTAAGCCTCTGAACTTGGTTTTCTAAGGTTGATAAAGGAAAAAAATGGATTTGCACATGGGATGCAAATTTTCTCCTATACAATCTTAAATGAGCCCCTGAGACATTAGGTAAGTCATTTTACGTTGTCCAAATAAAATCATTACTTAGTCTTTTTTCAAATAAGGAAAAGCCAAGTTGTGTCAAACTATGAAGTATTTGCATGTATAACGTAGGCAAGGCCATCAATCGATGAGCCACCAAGGCCACCTAGGTCAGTCCCTTAGGGTTTTTTGAGTCTGGTCATATTTTGGGTCCGTAAGCAATCATCATTCAAACCAAATCATGAATCAATGGACAAATATAACCAACCATGATCCTTTATCTTCAATCAATCATTTTATCATCAATCAATCAATCTGGTAACTCAATCAGAATGGGGCATTATGTCATTTGTCTCATTTGGTCCTATCTTTTATCTTTTAACAAGATGTGTCCTTCCTAAGATTAGAATTTTTCATTGGTCAATCTGGTCATTCACCTTAAGTAGGATGTGTCTTTCTTGTAGTTAGGTGCCTTGTCAACACTCGTCGTTTGGTCAACTTTATCAGATGTGCTCCTTTCCTTAAACAAGATATGTCTTTCCTAACATTAGGCATCCTCACATCACTTGGTCATATCAATCTTGTCATCTTGGTTAATCAATTTGGCCTTAATTGGGATGTGTCTTTCCTGAAATCAAGTGAAATCAATCAACCTTGTTAACCTTATCAATCAATCTTTTCAACCTTGTCAACCAATCTTTCCTTAATCAAGATACGTCCTTCCTGAAACTAGGCCCAAACAATCAAATCAACTGGTCAACATTTGTCCAACTTATCAATCAAGTTTGTCCTTGTCAACCTATCAATCATCCCAAACAATCCTATCAACATCCTTGGCAAAAGTATCCTTGGAAAACACTATCTCTATCAACAAGCACTTTGTTGATTTGAATTTGTCTTGTCTTTTTTATTAGTTTTTGGTCATGTTACTAATTACCTCGGGGATGTCCTATTAAGGTATTTAGAGGGACAATGATGGATCATGGCCTCTTTTCTTTGTTTGTTGTCTATGGTTTCTCTTGGAAAAAAGATGGGGATAATTGGGTCCTTAGTATGAGCTTGAGAATTCCTTGCTTGTTGACTTTTTCTTTTGGTTGCTTGTTTCTCACAAATGGTCACCTTGCACACCTTGGTCTATATCATACCATGGTGTTTGTGTTCCATTTGTGACAATTTTGACATTCGATGATGAGAAATATAAAATCATGAAAGTTGGTCCCTTGTCATTTCCTGTCTAACTTTCCATCTCCATCTCTCACTTCTCTCATGCTAACATCCATCTCTTCTGAGCTAACATTTCTTTCGCCTGCACGTTGACAGAATCTTGTGGCACACGAACATCTTTCATACATAATCACGTTAGTCAGTAGTATCACAAAAAGCATCTTCATCATAGGAAACATTATCATATTAGGTCATATATTTGCATAAGAAAATACAAAAACATAGAGATCATCCATTTAGAATTAGCATTTTAAAATCATATTAGCATCATCATATAAGTATTTTATTGCAATGTGCATTCCATCATAGTATTACATCCCATATCACATAGCATTTCGTTCTATATCATATCCCATTTTACATCATAATCCATTTGCATTACATTTCATATAACATTGCATTTTACATCGTGATTCATCACATTACATAAATATTACATTTCACATCACATTGCATTCCATACACATTACATCCCAATAATAATAATAGGGTATATCACATGAAACATCACATTTTGCATTCATATTCAATCATCACATTTTTCATTAATTTGTGTTTGCATGTCATTACATTAACATTAAATTACATCTACATATTACATTACATTCATAACATCAGGTCATCATCCATACATTTCATGATAGCCTAAACCTTCCATCGCATCAATACATTTGCATATCACATCATAGTTGTCAAATTAGGTTATTTCCATTGCATTCATCACTCATACATGTCATAATAAACATACATCATCATATATGCATTACACCATCATATAAAATGCATCCATACACATCATAAAAAGCATAAACATTTATAAAACATCCATAATCGCAAATGCATCACATCATCACATCACATTGCATCTATCAAATTAGGTCATCCATATTGCATTTACCATTCATACATATCAATAAACATTCATAACATAGTTATAAAAGCATAATCATAAGGCATATTAAACCATTGCATAACCATATAGAATGCATCAATAAACATCATAATCATAGCATAAACATCCATAACATGGTCATATAACAATGCATATCATCAATCACCACCAAAATCATATCATATATATCGCTCAAAAAATAATGTGTCATAGGTACAATGTCAAGATGTATCCAATAAAAGTGGAGCTCGTAGGATCGATAATCACAAACAACAATGTCCATATAACATGATAAATAAAAGGAGGCCCTAGCCTAAAATGCCCTAATCCCCTATCCTTGGAGCATCCCTATCCTCCCTCCACAGTGAATCCCTAGCCCTATGCTCTAAGGTAGAAGGCAACCTGTCATATGGGGTGGTCTGTCTAGCATTTGATGTCTCCCCCTGGGATCTACTCTGAGTCTACCTGTTGTGTGTCCAGCTATGAGACCTACCTTGTGAACCACTATCTATCTCAAAAAATATGGGCTCCCTCCTATCTATAGGTACCACTCTCTCATATAAATCTTTGTAGTACTGACTCACCCTGCTAGCCCTGGCATACTCTCTCGCAACCTCCGTTGATCTGTTTGTTGTTGAATAATCACCATTAGGTCCCTCTCCACCTGGAATGCATCCCTATTGGCCTTAAGGTCATCTCTCTCAGTAGTAACAGTACTGAGTTCTACCTCCAATGCATGTACATGCACCTATAGTGTGGCTATCCTCTAATTGGTAGTACCATCATCTACTTGTACCTACTCAAGTCCCATGATGATCCTCTCACGGAGGATTCTCTCAGCCTCGTCCATCTCTAACTCCTCCTCAACATGCTCATCTTGTCCTCTCTCTCCCCCTACCTCGACCTCCATGGCCTTAACATCTGGCTGTGCCACCTCCACTACATGAACCTCAACATGATGCTCTCCCTCCTGACCTACCATATTCGCCGCTGCCCTCACCTCCGGTTGATCCTCCTCAATCTCCTCCTCCTCCCAGATGGGTGGTAGTTGTCTACCCTCTTGTTGTCCTTTATCCCTCCTTCTCACATGCCTATCTCCTCCTTTTCCTCCTCGTTCATCTCCATCATCCCCCCATCCTCCTTCGTCCCCTCGCCCACCATCTCCTCTCCCACCACCCCTTTAACCCCTATCTCCTCGCTGACCTCTTAGGTCCCTGCCTCTACGTTGTATTGGCATTGGCTAATGTGGATCTGTCAATGGAATGGGCCTATGTACCAACCACCAGGTGTCATACTCTGATGTCATGCCTGCATCAACATCCCCTCCTCTCCATTCCCAATCCAATGCCTGCATGGCATCGATCTCCTACTCTACTATAGTGATGTCAATCTGAGGACCCCATGGATGCACCCCTTGTGAGGACTATCCATACTTTGTTGTGCCAACTGGGACCCCCTGTCTCTCACCGAACTGTCGTCTAACTCTCTCCATGAGATACATCTCAATGATGTGTTGTGTCTATACTATGTGCCCAATGAGATACTTGGGTTGTCGACACCATGGCATGTGATCATCCTCATCAATCTATAGCTCGCAAGTCTTGTATGGTCTCCAAATGAAGCTGACCAATGTATCTAAACCATGTCTCTAGTACCCAACATCATGAGCATGTGTCTGTGTCAGGGCTCCCTGATACATATAAGAATATGGCACACTGCCCAGTAGCTGTCAAACCATCAGAGGTCAGAACACCACTATGTGCTCCCAAGCCCATATTGTTAGCAAAGTAACACCGTAGCTCAAAATCTTCCCACCCTTGTAAGTGATATCATGCAACTAAAAATAGATCATGGCCAATAGGCATGGCCCCTAGGCATACACTATCCCAAAGTGAATCATCGACCCAAGCACCTCTCCCCAGCCCACCAGGAAATTGTGACCCCTGCGATCTGGAATCAATACTCCTATTATCAGTGCACTTAGAATGTAGTCATCTTTGTCGCATGTCTCTACTAGGGTCTCCCATGGAATCTCATAGCCATTGATCCTGAGCTCTGCATCATCATCACAATCATAGTACTCATACAAGGCCTGTAGTCCTCGACTGGGGTCATACCATACTCGCTCACTGTGAATCGACAGCTGTAGAATCCTGTACACATCCTCCAAGGTGACTGTCACCTCCCTTATCAAAAAATGTAAGTTGTTGGTATTAGGGCACCATCACTCCACCAATGTTATCAACATCCCCTTGTTTGACCTGATCGTGGGCATATATGTGACATAGAAAAACCCTAGGTCCAACAGTGCATGTCTCTCCTCCTCGCCCAATTGGTCCCATAGTCAGAAAATATCTGGTCTCGACTCCCATGTATAAATCGGCAGTAGACGCTCCTGAAATCACCATGCAACCAATTTTTCAATCCAAGACCTTCAGGTAACCTATTGAACCTATGTTGACCAAGTCAAAATTTCCTAGTCTGGGGGAAATTTTTAACTAGGTAATTACTTCACAATTTTGGCATATGCATCACACATATTTTAATCAATTCACAATTGTGATTACACCACTTTTCTATCATATGTGTCATTTTTTACTACACATGTGTCGCAACCAGTCATTTGCGTCATTGTCGGCCACACATGTGACTCAAAAATGCACTTGCATCACACAAATTTATGCATCGCACCGCAAACACTTGTGCCTTAATCCTAATAAAATTGCATCACATTGAGACGATTGCGGCAAACTACTTATTGAATGTGGCTAATGTGCACGCAATTACGTCACAAAATTTTGTGATGCAATTGCCTGCTAAATTTTTTCCCTAACTAAATGTATGCCAATCGAAAAAATTACAAAGGGGGTTAGTGGTACATACCGAGATGGGTGCTCCCTCAGGTCGACAATACCCCCAGACCTGATATGCACGATGGGAGGCCTCTAGAATTGGAGACATCTTTGTAGATAAATCACTCTGAGCTCTAAGAATTTCTAAATCCAGAATGCACATATGACCCTTTTCCAAACTAAAATTGCTATTTATAGGTCCAAAATTAGGGTTTTTGACCTGCCTTGACTATTGGGTGCACCCTTGTGATGCCTTTCAACCCGAATTTGACCCCCCACATTGATTTTGACACTCACTTCCATTTTCACCATCGAATTCTTGGCCATTAACTTGTCTTATTGGGACAATTTTCCAAAAAAAAATGAAACTTTTTGGAAATTTGTAAAATTTTCCCGAGGAAGAATACCTATACCTTGACTTCACTGGGGCATCCTTTGAATGAATTTATTTGACACAACACGATGAACTGTATTATGTCAAATAGGGGCAAAATCTAGACATTGAAAAATGTCCTAAGTCTACGAGTGTTATTTTTCTTGGTCATCATCCTCTAATAGTTGAATAATTTTATTATTTGATTATTCTTGATCATAATCCTCTATTAATTAAATAATTTTTAATTATTTAATTAATTCACTTTCTAATCTCTATTCTATCTTGATCAATTAAAATAAATAATTGCATCTCTAACACTTTCTATTTTAAATAATTAAATAAATCATCATTTATTTAATTATTTACCTTTTATCATTTGCCTATAGTTAGATAATAATAATTATTATTTGTCTATGCATTGGCCCTTTCATTCTTCTATAACTAAATAATTGTCAAGATTATTTAATTATGTGTCATTCCTCTCCCCATTAAATAATTAATTCAAATTAATTATTTAGTGTCTAATTTCCATCTCTCCCTGATTTATTTAAATGCCCATTTTCCATTTTCCTCAAATAAATAATTTGAACGAATTATTTATTTTCCACTTGGACAAATATTCTCCTCATGAATTAATTATTTTTTAATTTTTAATTCATTATTTTCCTCCATTTTCTCATTAATTCCTATCATAATTGTCTCTGTCATAGTCATTGATGTCATAATCCTCCCATAAACAGCATATTCTTGGTGCATCAATCCTCCACCGTTGATCTTGGCATCTTTCTAGAAGTTTAATCTTATCTGTTTGTTTGAATGGTTGTCTATAAAAGCAACCTTCCTCTTCCATTTTTTCCTTAAGAGCCATTTTGTCTCCAACTTTCTACTTACAATTTGTAGGTATTTGTACAAGTTAAACAACAAATATGAGGGAAAATTTTGCAAAAGGAGAAACAAGAGAGAGAAGAGAAGGAATCAACTTCAATGGGGAGTGTTCTATTTCATTTTATTGCATTTTTATTTCTCTCCTTGTTTGTATTATCTTTTTTAGATGAGGTTTTTAGCTTAGAAGTGTTTGGTTCTCACTTTATCTAGGCTAGGACTATCTTACCCCATCTTACACTCATCACAAGGTATGAAAATACTTTCCCTCCCTTGGTTGTGTGAAAGATGTACCTGTTACATTCTCAGATATATTACCTGTGATGGTAGGTATAATCTTCTATACACAGTCCATTTCAAATTACTTAGTCATCTTAGGCATAATAGGTTAGAAAATGTACCAAACGTTTTGTACAATTTTTTGAATTGAATGGCCTCATAATACTAGAGGAAGCAAAGTGATACCTGTCTCTCTCTCACCACTATTTAATTACCTTGTTGATAAAAAGGAGTTTAAGAATTCAATACCCACAAGTGTAGTGGGAAGATTTCAAGGAATGCATAGACATTAATAGTTTGTTGGATGCACTCTAGTACCTGAGGATCTAGAACCCCAAAATGAGCCCCAAAATGAACCTGAAGAGGAAAACCCCTATGTATCACTTGTGGCTTCACCTATACATAGCCAAGGTGAGCATGAGGAGCCTGAGGAACTAGAATCTAGGCCACCTATAGTTGAGGAATTACCTTCTTCTTCAAAGACAAAAATCTAAGAGTTAGAGAGGTAGTGCATCTACCTCCCCTACACCCCCTAAACCAAAAGAAAAGGAGAATTCCCCAAAGAAAAAGAGGGATACTCAAAAGAAAAGTGAGGATGATACAAAGCAGAAGGAGGAATTTTGAAAGAAAAAAAAGAGTGTTAAAAAAGGAAAGAAGAAAATTGAAAAAGTACTCACACCCAAATGCTCTAGCAGATTGAGGAAACAAGGGGCCATGTAGGAGAATATAGGGGAACTTGAAGGAAAAGAGATGAGATAGGAACAACCTCAGGGAGAACAACATCAAGAAAATGTTATGATTGTAGAAGTTGACTTTGAAATAGAAAGGAATGTTCCTGGTAATGAAAATATACCAGTGAAGAAGAGAAGGTATGTGGTGACAACTTCTGATTCTGAATCAGAAGATATATTTACTACCAAGAAATTATGAATAGAAGCCCTCCCCCTGGAGATTATGTAGAGGGTGATGAGTAGTTTGAAGATGCAGAGGAGGTTTACCTTGAAGAAAAAGATGTAAGAAAAGAACTCCAAGAGGCACTGGACATGATTAAACACCAAGAGGAGTTGGTACAAAATTAAAAGTAGAAGGATGAGGAAAGGGAAGTGAAAATGAAGGAGATGGAGGAGAAAGTGTAGGTATATGGCCATGGAACAAAACTAGATTTGTTGGCATAGTTGGTCATTACCACAACAAGGGACAAAGAACTAGCAATGCCAATTGAGAAACTCCTTCCTCTCAAAACTCCTAATTATCATACAACCTTCTCACTCGGCTACCAATTATGGAAAGTGAATAATGAATTTGCATAGGAAAAGGAGAAGTGGAGGAAGAAAAAAGAAGAATATGTAAAGGAATTGGAGAAGAGAGATATGGAATTGAATAAATCAACAATCCAATTGGAGGAGATAACAAATAAGGCTACACAAGTTGTCAGATGTAGGTCTCCACCGAGAACTTATGCACTATTTTTACAAGAAAGGTTTTTATGCTTCTAGTTTAGTAGATTAGTTAGCAAGTTTTCAATTAGCATGAGTCAAACTTCCAAGTTTCTTGAAATTTTTGTTGCTTCCACACTCAAAGAACAAGATTAGATGTGTGAGTTTTATTTGCACAACTATGTAATACTTGATGAGACAGAATGGAACCCTTTAATATTTGTGGGAGATCTTCAAATTAGGGCACTTGCCTCTTACTATATGAATGAATAACTCAAAGGTAAAATCATGGAAGAGTATGAAGAAAAAGAGAAATCTATTGCACTTCCAAGAAGAAGAGAGGCTAAGGATCTAGATGCAGTCATTGATGAATGGCTGAAACTTCTTACACATAAGGGAGTAGGTAAGAAAATCATGAAGCTCAAGGAGGCAAACTAATAAAGAATGAAGATGTTAGATGTAGGTATTGGATAATAGTGTTATAGGCATGTACATAATAGATGGAATAGTTTAACACTTGAATTGCAGAAGAAGAAGCCACATTCTGTATATAATTTTACTACTATGCTTCATAGGGCACGCAAATATATGACAATAGGTGTCAACAAAGGAGTTCATTGGGTACCACTCACTTTTCATCCACCCATCCTCCAATATCTAGTTCCACATTGGACTAGGGAGAAGGGTGATGAATGTGAGAGGGCAAGAACTATTAGGATGAGACAACTTTTAGAATATCAAGGTTTCTATTTGAGACAAATTCAAGGAGTTAACACAGTTATGGACCTAAGACAAATTACTTTGCAATACAATCAAAATCCCTAGTAATTTTCTTGAGGAAAATAAAAATGCTAGTTGGAGGGAGATAATAGCTTACTTTATGTTGTTTTTATGCATATTCTGAGATACTTTTAGATACACTTCCTAGACAATGTTCCTACATTATACTATCCTTTATATCCATTATGTAGACTTGAACCTTAAATATGATGATAGAATTATGGTTATAATATATTAGTATTATATGGTTTATATGAAGATATGTATGGAATGTTGATGGACTGCTATGACTCAATTATGATAGTTATCCTTGTATACATGTTTTTTGAAATTAACTTATTTGCAACTAAAGAGGAACCATGGAACAATAGTAGCGGGATTAACCCATAGCAAAAGGAATGATTGGACACCGAAATAGGGGAGCTTTGGGTTAAGTTGAACATGATGGTTGTTGATTAAAGGAACTTAATGAAGGTTGAAAATGGCGTTATTATAACCAGTTAATAAATGTTGGAGAAGAGGTCTCCTCCACTTATAGGATTTTGACAAGCGGTTGTATGTTTACATGCAATTTTGTTATGGAAGAGTTCTAGTCCTATTAGGATTCTTTTTATTTTTCAATTAGAGGTTGAATAAATCAGTCTTAACTCTATGCTCTAAATATTTGGGAATAGAGTTAGTGATTTTGGTTAAGTTGTTGTTTTGAATAAGATTCCCTGAAGCTTGTATATAGATATTGGTTGAATCAATATGATAGTTAATTGGTTTTTTAGTTTTATGTTACCAATTACTTTTAGTTTTCAAGACATGAAATATTCAAAATGATTGAATACAATCTATAAAATATCTTGTGTATTCTTCATAAATATATAATGAATGGAGTTAATCTTATGGAATGCATAGAATCTATTAGCTATATTTGGGTTCAGTTAAAGTGGGAACAGTTACTTGAGAAGGCCGCTCAGGGTATTGCTCTTCACTTCATGTTTCAGTTATTTATTTTTGTTTAATAGATGCTATTAGTTTCTCATTGTTTCAGGAATCATATCCAAGTTAATTGGAAATTCATATCTTGCTTATTGTTAATGAATGCTTATGAATATGCAGGTAATAGTTAACCAGTAGAACTCCAGAGGATAGTTTTATTAAGTCATTAGTTTTTATCAATTTTGAGTGTTACAACATCATTTCATTGGTAACAATTCAGTTACAATCTAAGCTGTAGTACCCGTAGCCACTAGTTTTGGTTATGTCTTTTACTATTTTGCAATTTTGTGAGTTTTCCAGCAAGTAGAATAACTTGAGTAGTGTAGTTTAAGTAGTTTTGAGTCTTTGAAGGCATATATAATGTTGCACCATCATAAGCTTACAAGCCTTGGGTTGACAATGTAATGTAGTCTTGAGCAATGTGGAAGTGGACTATTCAGTCAGTTAAACTTCTGAATTAAGTAGCTTCTACCAAGTTTACAATATATTAGCTTGGACTCTACAATTTCCATGCCCTTTGTATTTGTCAAATTTAGGGATCTCAAATCATGGAGGGAATGGTATCATTGCAATTTTACAATCAAATGGATATGGACGTAAGTCTCGTACGACATATGATTTCTTTGTTTTCCCAACTTGGATATCTTGAATCTACTACATGAGTGTCCTTATTTGCGAAGAAAGGTCCTCTTGAGGATTTTTTGGTGGTGCAGCATACATGTTGTATTGAGGAATGGTAGATGAATTGTATAAAAAATTTTGGTAAGGTGGTGTGTTCATGTTGAATGTATTATATGGTGTGCATGGTGGATTATTTTGATATTGCAGATTTAATGGTGATGAAGGTGGTGTTGTGTTGCATGCTCCATGCAAATTTTGGTTGAGGATATTTTGTTGTGGAGCATACATGTATTGAGGAATGGTAGATGAATTGTATACAAAATTTTGGTAAGGTGGTGTATTCGTTTTGAATGTATTACATGGCGTGCATGGTGGATTATTTTGATATTGCAGATTTAATGGTGATGAAGGTGGTGGTGTGTTGTATGCTCCATGCGAATTTTGGTTGAGGATATTTTGTTGTGAATTTTCATATTGTTGTTGTTGATTATAATGCAAGCTTTGTTGTTGTACAAGCAATTATTGTTGCAAGGCATATTTTTGTTGTTTTGCTTATACTTTTCATTGGGCCTATTGTTCTTGCAATTATTGTTGGGCTTGTTGCGCTTGCAATTGTTGTTGGGCTTGTTGTGCTTGCAATGCTTTTTGGGATTGTTGTGCTTGTTGATATGCAATGACTTGTTGATGAGCAATAGTATTTTGTCCTTGAGGTGATGGAATGATATTTGGATTTGTGACATATTGATTTGATTGGATGTATTGGTTTGATGTGATTTGTTGATTTTGTGAAATCATGTTATGGGTGGATTGTGATGGAGGATTGTGTTGATTTTGTGAACTCATGTTATGAGTGGATTGTGATGGAGGATTGTGTTGATTTTGATATTACTGTAATACCAAATTTTGGTTATGGGACACTTGATTTTGTAAATTTAGATTTGAACCATACTGATTTTGCTGTGGGAAAACTTGTCCTTGATGTAATTCCACTTGATTTTGTTGTGCTATAAGTCCTTACAAGATTTGTGTTTGTGATGGAGAGACATGAGTTTGTGAAACATAGAAAAATAGGTCTACTAAAATGAAAACTATGATGTACCTATCCTACTAATTTCACTCAATGTGTGTCTTATATTATGCAAATGAGTAACATAAATTAAACCTAACCAATATAGCAATCAAAAGGTAGGTTTTAAGAGAGTCAAATGTTGTGTACCTATTGCAAAGTGTTTTTTCAAGCCTCACTAAGGACTCATTCGCCCAGTGGTGAATGGGTCCTAGCTAGGGTTATGGAAAATCAATTTTTTGGTTTTGTTCTTCAATGTCTGCACTCCCAAATCCTAGTCAGAGACTGTCGAAAACCCAAAAATAATTTTTTTAGCTCAGTTTCCATGATCTTGCAAGAAAGGTGACAACTTTGACAACTTTGACAACTTTGCAACTTTCTCCAATTTATCTTCATCCTAAAACCTACAATCACACATCAAAGAGAGAAAAATGTTGATTGTTAGGGAATGGGGGTTTTCCTTGGTCAAACCCCATTTTGGTAATTAAACATTGAAATGAAACAATACATAGAGGAATAATGAGTGAACACCAATTCTACAATTCACCACACCTTGATTGAAATCTTGGAGTGCAAATCAACAATCTTTCATGAAGTGGCCTCAATGAATGTATATCTTGATTATGAACCTTGATTATAAATAATGCTTGAATAGGATCTTCAATGCTACATCAATACATTAGCTCAACAACTTGCATGATGCAATATGCCTTTGACATGATGGAATGAATCTTGATTGCTACAATAATCTTTAATAATTTTTCCCTTGAATGCCTTAGAAATTATCTTGTGAATATCCTTAGCTTGCATGAAATCTTCTAGGTGAAACTAGGTGAAATAGCCTTGCATTTATAATTATTTTATTCTTAATTCCTGAAATTCAAATAACACAAGCCGACATCAGATTTGGGATTTGAAATCATTGAAATATTACCAAAAACATATCCCAAGGGGGGGTCCTAGGTCTAAGTGAGGACCCATTCGCCATGTGGAAAATGGGTCCTACCTCACTTAGCTAGGACGCACTTCGGGGATTATGAAATTTTATGCAAAAATAGGGTCCTAGGACCTAGTGAGGACCCATTCGCCAGGTAGCGAATGAGTCCTAGGTCACTAACCTAGGACACACACCTTTAAAAAATAAGTGTTGTGTAATATCATTTATGAATGGTGGGATTTATCCCTTAGAATCTGTAATTAATTAGGCTTGGATTTCAATTAAAGGTGAAAATTAAGGCAAATTTGATATCAATTAATTAATAAAGCCCTAGATTAGTGTGAAAGTGTAATGATACATTTTACAAAACCCTAAATAAGGCACCATTAATTCCATTTTATTAAGAAGGATCTTAAACTTAATGTGAATGTGTAAACACATTACAACACTAAATCAAGGACACATTAAGCTCATTTTAATATTAATTATTCCCAAATTAAGTGTGAAAAAGGGATAGTTTTTTTGGAACTATAGTTTGATGAACCATTTTATTTTTTAATGTTTGTGGGATTCTTTGATGTTGATACATAGCTTGCGATCCTTGATATGATGCCACTTGATTTTGTGATGTTTGTGACAAACTTTTATTTTGGATCAATGGATTTTAAACCAATAGATTTTGGGGATTACCTTGATTTTGTTGATTAATCTAATTTTGGGTTAATGGATTTTAGGAAAATTGATTTCCTTGATTTTGGGGATTGATTTGATGATGTTGTGACAACTAATTTTTTGATGTTTGATTTCCTTAATTTTGATTCATTTGATGCTGTCCTTGAAGATTGACTTGCGGTTGTTGGTTTACTTGGTTATGTTGAACATTAGGAATGTTGGTTTGAACATTTTGGGTAATTGATGTGAGTGGAGGATATGGTTGTACATGAAATTTTGGGGAAATGTTTATGTTATGGGGATGCGATGTTTTGGGGATTTTGAGGGATGCTTGTGTTTGATGAGATGTTTGTGTTTTGAATGCCCAAATTTATGTGACTCCCTAGACTTTGAGTATGACCAAGTTGATTTCTTTGTTGAGTTGCAATGTTAGATGAGTCCATCCTAGTGATTGTAGGCTAAATTGGTATGTATGATGAGGATGATTATGGAATGGATTGGTGACATTATGGAAAAAGGGTTGTGTTGTGCAGTTTTTGCACACACGCCCCACTTGGAGTAGGGACCCTCTTTTGGGATGTCTTTTCACTTTTGGTTTTATTAGATTTATCCTTTTGAGGTCTTGATATGTTGGTCTTGCTGGTTTTGACCTTGCCCTGAGGCTTGAATTGATTAAAATTGAGTTTTGGGCAAAATCCGGGTTTTTGCCTGACTTCAGGATTTTTCGGCTCTGGCGGATTTTCCCGGGCCCTGGCTCTTTGTCTGTTTCTGGTTGGATTCTCCGAATCCGGGTTTCTGCCTGACTCCATAATTTTCTGGTCTTGGTGGATTTTCCCGGACTGCATCGAAATCCTAGACTTCGTCATTTCCCCAGCTTCTACATTCCCGTGAAATCTGTGTTTTCACGTACTTTAGGATTTTAAGAAATTTCGTCTCGGGCTTAGGTTTCTAGATTTTTCAGACGCATCTTGTCGCTCATTAATGACCGAGGTACCTTTGCTCAGATGAGTATATGGGCGAATTTGAAACCCTTTAAGCGTCATTTTGATTTCATCTATTCACTTGCTTTTGCTCTAGCGATTAAGGATTTTAATTTGAGCTTTGGAGATTGATTCTAAACCGCTAGCGTGTGGATTGTTGGGCGTTAGTATCTCGATTTCTTTGTTGCTTGGGCGTGTTCGTTTTGCAGTCATTTTTTTTCAAGCTCGAGTTTCCTCTAGATTGATCCATGGTAGGTTGCCGATGGCCTTCTCATTTGTTTACGCAATGATTAAGTTCTTTAGGCTGACTTATGGTCATTTTGGAGTCGGCCTTTGTTTGCTAGTGGTTTCATATTTATCGAGCTAGGGTTTAATCTTACCCCTTCTCCAGGATTTATCATCTCTGATCTACATGTTTGTTCATCTATAAAGTTGTCTTTGAGTAGGATTTGGCCCCTTAGGCGTGACGTTTGCTATATCTGTTGAAGATTAGGGCTTCGGTTCATTTTGCCCAAATTAGTCAACTTCCGATAGGGCTATTGCGATTTCATGATTTATAGTCGGCCCAGCCTGCTCGTACCTTGAAGAGATCCTTGTGTTCATTGGTTAATCGCCCAAATAATAATTTTCTGTGAAACTTTAAGCCTATCTGGGCTTTAATGGTGGGGTTCTGGTTGTTGAAATTAGGGCATCGCCATTTCACCATGTGGACTCATCATTTGAGAACTTTGAGAGCTTGAAATCATTTGCACTCTGAATTTTATCGATTAGCATCGATCTCTAGACCATTAGGATCCAAGTAGAGAAGCTTACACGATCATTTAATCGCCAGTTTGCGGGTTGTCCTTTCTCGAGTTCCCGTGGCGTCCGCGGAATTCCTACGCACCCGGATTTTCCCGGCTTATGCTAATTCCACGGAGTGGAGTAATTTCTGAAACATTTCGAATTGTCTGCGAAAATCCGTCCCATCCGGACTTTCCCGGTTTTCCTGTTTCGTTGCACTTCTTCCAATTTTCTAAGGATAGGATTAACGGAGTAAAGGCTAAATGCCATTTTCTTGTTGCCAATGAATGAATTTCATGATTATCTTATGATCTTTTGTCCGTACTAATGATTTGATGTCTTGGAAACGGGAATCCGTCTAGGTCGGATTTGTTTGAAATTCTGCCCTGACGGGATTTTCCTGGTTTACCATGTTTTCCGAGATTGTTTGATTTTTCCTGATTTTCGGAGATTGATGACTTGTGATGGATTTTAATTGCTTCATATGATTTTATGCTAATCTTTGGATTTGAATATACATGATAATTGAATACTAATGATGTCTTTGTGAATGAAGGCCGAATCAAGCAAGGCTGCAGCCCAAAAATCAAAGGGTGATGCAGAGGGATCTTCCATCTCAGAGGCAGAAAAGCTAAGATAGGACATCAAAATTCAGCTTCCCGAAAGCAGGATATCTTCTGTATGGTCCGAGGTGTCTGACACCAATGTAGGGGCCTGAAGATACGAAGAGTTTAAGCAGAGGATGGCTGAGAAGGATCTGTCACTCTTGAGGCAAGGAATGATGAAATCTGGACTGGTGCATGTGGCAGGGTTCCCTCCGGCAATTCAATGTTATGAGTTGATTCTGGAGTGTGCCAGGCAATATGACTTCGACACGCAGAGGGTTGTCAGTACTAAGGGAAGAGTTTTAGCTAACTTTAGTCCTGCCTCCATTGCCCAAGCCTTCGACATGCCGAATTTGTCTTATGTGTGTGCTTTGAACATAGCCACGACTAAAACATACTATGAGAGTGAACCAGCCAAAGCCCAACATATGATCAATTCATGGTTAGAGAAACCAAAATCCCACCATTCTAAATTGCCCAAGCAATTGCATAGGGCTAAGTTTAGGTCGGACATCTATGATGCAATAACACTCCTAAGCAGGGTGGCAGGATTGAGAAGTGCAAGAGTACTAGAAAGTTGGATGGTCCATGTGATCACCAAAATTGAGTAGGAAACCAATTACCATTGGGCAGGACTTATTAGTTCTGAGATTGATAAACAGTTGAGGAAAGTCCTTGAAACTAAGAGGTTCACCATGTCCTCTTATGTCGTGTATGTGTTGGCAAGATTCTACCCATACCAGGGTCTGAATCCACGAGGGACCTTGGGACAGGATATAATCTATGAGATCTATCCAGAATTGCACCTGGGACACAAGGATTACAAAAGGGCTAATGATGCATTCACTATGCATATCACCCAAATGCATCAAAATGCGGAGCATATGAGATTGTCAAATGGAGCCAAAGGGCTGATAAAGAATTATGGGGCTTGGTTCATTCAATTCCCCACCTTTACTTACCTTAGAATTGATGGATGCCTAGCCGCTCCATATAGTTTACCTCGGTATCCTACTGATCACATTGTGTTATTGGAGGTTGTCAAACAGATTTGTGAGTTTGATGCCATTGTGAAGAAGGAAAAGCATAAAACAGGCTTCGGTGGGGATTTTCCCATTGGAATTGGTGTAGCAGAAGTATGCCCTTCAATTCAATCAGCACATACTGCAGGGGACGAGTTGGCAGCATATGGTTTTTCCTTCCACTCCAAGAGAACAAACTTTGATATTACTGGGGAAGCGCAGAAGAAAACCACTAGGGAATACTAGCACAAAGATGACCTAGAGGACTATTGGGCCAACATCAAAGATGATATTGAAGCCAGAAAGAAGAGGTACTTCAGACTCCCTGTGGAGGCCATTAGGAAATATAATGTCAGGTTGATCCCGGACCAATTGGAGGATGATGGAAACCTGGTGCAGGATCATGCTTATGAAGCTGTGAAGGATAGGTTGGTTGGGGATATCAACTGGAATGAAGATGAGATCACAGAGTTGGAAGATCTAATGGCCCCAGTTATGAAATTTACATCTTCTTGGTTAAAGCATAAAGTCTGAGAACTAGAAAGTGAGAAGGTGACCTGTACCTTCAATTTGATGGGAGACCTTAATCCCATGTCTACTTCAGAAGAATCCAGGGAAGATGACCCCAAGGGGAAAACTGCAAAGACCTCTCCTTTCAAGATAAAGATTAGAGGCCCCAAGGAAGGTAAGCCTGAAACAAAAAGGAAGCCAAAAGGAAAGAGGAGATGGTGGACCTTGAAGATCAGTAATTCCTTTGATGAAGAAGAGTTGGAAAAAGTAGAGGAGGAAGATGTTCCTCCACCACTGAAGAAGACAAGAACAACCAGGACTTCAAAGAAGAAGGGTCAGGTTGCCTCAAAAGATGAGCCTCCTATTGTTGATGTGGAGAGTTCAGGAGGAGAGAAGACCAAAGTTTATATGAGGAGATCTAGGACTCCCTCTCCAAAGGACAATGTGCCAAAAATGGATCTTCTACCAAAGTCACGAGTCACAGAATCACCCAAGGTTGCTCCCCCTCCACCAAGTGTGCCTGAGCAGGAAATTCTGGAAGAACATGAGACAAGTGGAGAGGCAGAGCCATTCAAGGAAGGGACACTCTTTGGTGAGGCAGCTGAGCTTGAAGCAGAGGAAGAGGAAAGGCATACTTCTCCCTTAGTACAATATGAGGATTCTCTGAAAAGTGACAGAGGAAACGGATCGCCTGAGCAGGAGGAAGACATCCTTGTTAAAACCCCATCACCTGTGCAACAAGAAGATGAGCCTGAGTTGGGTGAAAAAGATGAGCAATCTCTCGAGAAAGAAAAGGATAAAACACCAGAAAAATAGCAGGAGGAAGAAAAAACTGAAGAAATCCAGGTAGAGCCTGCAGCCTCGGACTGGCTTGAAAAAGAAATTGCAAGAAAGAAACAGGTAGTAGTTGAGGACACTCCATTGGATTGGGATGAAATGTTGTCAAAGATCGGTAAACGGAAGAAAAAGAAGACAAATAGGGTAGTCTCAAAGATGGAGAGAGATGAAGCCCATAATCGAGTCATGCACATTTCCACCCCTGCTGCGGACAAGACTAGAGAAGAAGTCACTGGTCAGGATTATAGTGTGCAAACGATCAACCTTGGACTGGCATCCATGGAGCAGGACATAGAGGAGTATGAAGGATCCAGTGCTGTGATCATAGGCAGATTGAGGAAAGAGACTCAGAATAAGCATGAGCTTAGGAAAGAAAATGAAAGACTTAAAAAATGCTTGGAAGAGGTAATGAAACCTCTGCAATCTCTCCACCCTTCTTCCTCAGCTACTCCTGGCTTCCTGCCTAAAGAAACTATTTCTGAGATTGAGAAAATGAAGGTTACTTCTCAAGCTGCAATAGAGTGGCTGAAGGATGTGCAAATGAAAGGAGATAATGCAATCAAGGACATCCTATCAGTTGGAAAAGATGTCGTCTGAGCCAAGGAACTGTTGGAATATGTACTGTCCCAAGACAAGGAAGACATGGACCTCTTGTTGCAGAAATCTAGGGTCATCATGGGGCATGGTAAAGAACAACTGGCTGTAGATGGGATTCTTCCTTCTTCTAGATTGGATGAACCTTGGGAGTGGTTTGAGGCTCTGCAGATTAGGCAGAAGGCTATAAGGAAGATTCAGAAGCGAAAGAAATCAATTGATGGTGATCTTACTGCAGTGTATGATGGATGCATTGCCTTCTTTGAGGTCATGACTGGAAGGAGAAAGATTGCTCCAAAATATCTGAGCCTAGAACAACTAAGAGAGTGGTGGCATGAAGTTTATGCCCCGGATCCTAAAAATGTTATAACTAGTCACCAGTTAGATGATGCAGCCACATATCTAGAAGTAATGGATAAGTACCAAACATATAAGGAGGATTGGAATAAGATGGTTGACCAGTCAAAGGATGAGATTGATTCCATTAAATGTCGGCTTAAGGTATTACCTTTGCCACCTGTTACCGAGTTGGATGGAACATTCTTGGGGGTTCAAGGTTCATCGGCTCAGAGAAAGGATAAGGGAAGTGGCAGTTAATGCCTATTTTGAGATTTGTGCTTCCCTATTATCATAGGGCATGCATTGGACTGGACTACATTGGGGACTGTGTCACGACCGACCTTGATGATGGATGGCATTGAATGTGTGCCTTAGTTTGATTTTTCCTTGGCCGACTATTTTTGGCGGTTATTATTATTTTGTAAATGTTTGGCTGGGCCGACATATCCTGATACTTGCTATAAGTAGGCATTCTTGCCTCATTGTAGGGGTTAGATATTAGACATTAAAGATTGAAGAGACAAGTAAGAGCAAAAGAGCTAGAGTATTTTGTAGTAGGAGTAGTATTCAATTTCTTGAAGCAAATACTGTATCAGAACAGTGGGATTGTTGCAGTACTTTGATGTTTTAATACAATTGAAGGAATTGTGGTTTTCCTGGTGAAATCTCTTGTGTTATTTCATCTTGCATGGTTCTTGTTGTTCTATCTCTCAAATTGCTTGAAGATTTTGGGTTAGTGTTCAGAATTAAGTTAATTTTAGTTTGGTGAATGATGTTTATGATTTTATATTTGGAATGTTTGTAGCAATCTTTGGTCTATACTCCTAGTAACTATCTGATTGTAGTAGGCTGGTAAAGTCAACCTGGACCATATATTCACATGTGGTTAAGTTCGATTGTAGAAGAATGTCTATGATTTGAAAATCTGCATACCTTAGAAGATTGCACCTTTCTTGTGATATTGCATTGTGGGTTAAGCAGGAATTGGTTGTTTGAGGTTGGTCCATTCCAGATATCTGTCATTTGCATGGTTCATTCTAGGGATAGTTTAGATCTTATCATTTCCTTGCACCCTTATCTTTTGCTATTTCTTTGTTATCTGGTTAGATTTAGGATTTGAGATCATCATATTGTAAAATTTGATAAATTGAAGGATACAATTTTCTTGTAGTAAGGTCCTTTTGTGATTACCAGCATTTCACATAATTATCTGAGTTGTTTATGCATTGTCATGACCTAACACCCGAGAGACCTTGCGGTGATTTTCAGTAATTTATTATTGAGGATTACCTTTGAAGAGAGATAGAATATTGCATTATGTTTGAGTTTTTGCTGTGCAGAAAACACCATCAACAGATTGGCGCTAGAAGGAGGGCCTGAATGAGCACACTAGATCATTTCTTGAATGCCATCTCTCCTGAAAGGTATAGGAGAAATACCAGATCTACCACAGGAGAGGAGGACCTATAGGAATTACAGTTCCCCAATAGGTCAAGAAGGACTCGAGAAAGAGGGGAATCATCATCACCTATTCCTTCACCAGCATCATCCACATCTTCACATCCTGAAGTTGAGGCTATACCCATCCTTGAGGCCATTCCCATTCAATAGCCCCAACCTGTCATTAACCAACCGCAACCACCACCCCCACTCTTACCAATGGCCTTCCTTGCTAATAATCCATCACCCTTGTTCTTCCATGCCTACAATGCTATGCCCAAAAATCCTGAGCATTTTTGTTAAAAATTCCATGTTAATGACCCAAATAGAACTACAGAGGAACACATAAGGATTTTCCAAACTTATCTCAAAGATAGGGGGATTGTTCATGAGGATGTTTCCTATAGGTTGTTTCCTTATTCATTAAGAGAAGAGACCTTTTACTGGTACAACCATCTCCCAGCCGGTTCAATTCTTAATTGGAATGATCTTGAAAAGGCCTTTTTATAGAAGTTCAGAATACCTATCAGTGCCAATGAGTCATATCTGCAATTCATCAAAGTTAAGAGAGAGGTTAATGAACCAATATCCAGTTTTAATAATAGGTTCCACCGTGCATACACTAGGCTCCAAGACCCATATGTTTTAGATGATAACACAGCCTTGGGAGTCTATTATGAAGCTCTGGATAGCCTAACAGCAACCTTCTTGAAGTGGAGACCTAATCCTCCAAGTACCCTAACTGATGCCTACACAGAGGCTGTTAAGCTTAGTACAGATTTAAGACAACACTTGACTGTACCATTGCCTTCTCTAGGACCAGTTGCGCATCCTAACCAGGTTCAGGCAGTAAACCATGCGCTTGCTGGTCACACTCTAATCATGAATTCAATTCCTCAATTACCTTTGGTGCCACACCCTAGCCATCCCATGAACCAGGCTTCCCCAATGACGAACTTCCCTCAACAGCAGGTTAACTAGCCTATGTATCCATCACAGTTGAATAGTTTTCCTACCTACTTGCAGAATTCTGAGGTGTTGCATCAATCTACGAGATCTGCTACAATGCCTGTCCCTCCTCAGAATAACCAAAACCAGGTCCCTTACCGAGATCCAAATAGGGAGAGGATTAATGAAATGGCTGAACAGATAAAGAAGCTAAATCTGGAAGTGACTTACCTAAGAAATCAGAATAGTCAACTGCAAGTTGCCCAGAAGAGTATGCAATCCAATCAGAACAGAGAGTTTCCACAAGGGAAGAATTTTGACAGAGGGCAGCGTAATGAAAGAGGATTCCATAATGACAGGGGTTACAATAATGACAGAGGATTCAATAATGATAGAAGACAGATTTTTGATAGAAACCAAGGCAATGGATCAAGATTTGATAAAAGAACATCACAAGGACAGGGCAGAACTTGGAATACAGGCCCTAATAATGGAGGAGTTCCTACCCCATTAGATCAACCTGTTAATCAAATTGTTAATCAATCTACAAATCAACCAGCCAATCAGGACAAGCCTCCTAGTGGTGTATATCTGGCTGAAGCAGCCTTATCAGGATGGTGCAGGCTTCATAAAACAAGTCAGCATTCAGAATTGGAGTGTCCAGAATTCCAAGTTGCAGCCTCCATTTTTCAGTATAAGGTAGAAAATAACGTAAATGGACAGGAGATTGTTCCCTCCACACCATATGATTCTCCTGTACTGGTGTTAAATCATGCTCCTTTCCCAATGGGTAAGGAAAACGTGCCAGAGGAAAAACCTGATTCTCAAGAAGAAAGGGTAGATCAAATCTGCAATGGAGATGAAGTTGCTCATTTATTCAATGAGGAAGCAATGAATGATAATGGCCCCCTGGATCAGGAAGAAAATTATGTTGAAGAAGTACAGATGTTTCAGAGACAAGGTCTGAGGGATATGCCTCATAGGCGTCCACAGTCTGGGGGACCTTTTACCACTTCTATTCCTCCCAACAACTTTAGTACCCCTACAGATCCTAATGCTAGCAATAATCCATCCTATCCACCTGTTTCCAGACAATACCTTTCAAAGGAAAGACAAGCTCAAACCGATCCACAAAAGGAAAAGGCTAGCAAGGACAAGGCAGATGAACCTTCTAGGGAAGCCTCCACTGACATGAGTGAGGGACAGATGGCTTGGTATGTTGCTGAGGAGTTCAAGAAATTAAAGGTAAATCTTTCAGCATTTGAGTTGTTAAGATTCCCTGTAATCAGAAAGGTTGTTTTAGGTACCTATGATACACATTCAATGCCTTTGGATAAGCCTTCTGGTGAAAATGTCAGCCAGACTTCCACTTCTCAGCCTGTGAAGACACAAAACCAGGCCCATAATCGGATTAACTTGCCTCCTAGAGATAAAGACAAAGAAAAGGACAAGACTCAAGTGGCCGAGGTAGATACTCAGCCAACTTTGTTCCAAGTGAAGACAAAAACTCCACCGTTTCTGATCTCTGTTTAAATATTTGGTAAGAATCTACATAATTGCCTATTAGATTCTGGTGCTTCCACCAATGTGATGCCATTCGAAGTTTATAGAGCTCTAGGAATTACACTTGCTGACTCACAGAAGAAGGTGACTCAGTTGGATAGAACTGAAGTAAATGTGGTGGGAGAATTAAATATGATTCACATGCAGATAGCTTCGGACCCAAGAATTCAACAGGTTATCAATATTCAGGTAGCTGATATCCCTGATGCATATAGTCTAATTCTAGGAAGAGATTTTACTAAGGCTCTCAATGGATATGTGTCTACTGACCACTCTCACATGTGGCTTCCTTGGAAAGGAGTGCCAAATCAGATCAGAATTGAGAGAGAACTGAGAATGAAATACATGATTATAGAATACCAAAAGACTTCAACAGAAGTTCTGATATCAGAAGTAGGAATGGGAAGTTACATGCTATCAACTCAGTATAAAGAGTCAAACTCAGAGGAGGTGTTAATGCTACATATGATGCCTATCGATGATGAAAAAGGATCAAGCCATGTTGATGTTTTGACAGAATCAGTTCAGGAAGAAGAAGAAGGACCTGAAGACAGTCGGATTAGCCTATTAGACAGTTTTCAGGAATTCATCAAGCAGTGTATGAAGAATCAAACTCACCTAGGTAGGAAGAGAAGCTTCAAGGAATTACTCTTACCAAATTGGTGTAGAGTTCATAATGCTTCCCATTCAGAGTTGGAGTGTTGTTTATGTCAGACAGCAGTAGAGCAAGTACAGAAATGCCTAAATCCAACCCAAGCTATGGGGACAAAGGTGAATAACCCTCAAGAAAAATGTCAATGGGAGAAACCTGTACTGACTAGGGGATATTCTAACACTGACAAGCCGAAAGAAATAGTGAAGAAAGCTACCACTACATAATGTTGGACTCTTAAATTTGATGGATCCAAATCCAAGCATGGAGCTGGAGCAAGGTTTGAACTGATCAGTCCAAAGGGTAAGAATTTCTTTGCAGCCCATAGACTTCAGTTCCACTGTACCAATAATGTAGCAGAGTATGAAGCATTAATTCATGGGCTTCTTATGGCACTTAAGAAAAAGGTTAAGATCCTGCAAGTTTTTGGGGATTCTGAGTTAGTAGTTAAGCAAGTACGAAGAAAATATTCATGCCACGATAGGAGAGTGACAAATTATAGGCATAGAGTGTGGGACCTCATTGAGCGATTTGACGCTTTCAATATCCAATTGATACCACGACAGAAGAATCAAACTGCTGATTCTCTGGCCCAAGCAGCAAGCACTCTGCAGCCCTTATCTCTGTCAGGATTGAAGAAGTTCACTGTTGAATTGACTTTGGTACCATCCGTCTCGGACAATGTTACTAACTTTTAGGTGTTTGAAGATGATAAGCATATTCTAGATTTTATCACAAATACAGATGTCTTTGCTTCTCAAATCATTGACGAAGCAGAACTGGATTTAGAAGGTGTGCTGAATCTGAAGTCTAACACTATTCCAAGAGGAATGGTACAGTTGGAGTGAATTTTTGATATAGATAAGATCAGAGGTCAAGAACAAGAATCAAAGAAAGAATCAATCAGTGGATAGTGTGACACTCACAATGTGGGAACTGAGGACAATGTTAAGAATATTTTCATTGGTAAGGTATGCACTCCAGAAAAAAGAAAAGGGATAATTGGAGCCTTACACAGCTTTCCAGATATAGTAGCCTGGGGTTATGAGGACTTGAAGACTTATGATATGCCAATCATAACTCATACTATACCCCTGAAGCCAAGAGCCAAGCCTTTCAGACAGAGACAAAGACCTATTAATGCATTGTTAGAACCACTCATACAGAAAGAAGTCCATAAGCTACTATCTGCCAGAATCATATTTCCTGTTAGGCATTCAACGTGGGTAGCCAACCTAGTTCTGGTAAGGAAAAAGAATGGAGAAATCAGGCTCTGTGTTGATTTCATAAATCTAAACAGATCATCAAAAAAAGATAACTACCCAGTTCCCTCTTTGGATGAGGTGCTTCAAGTGGTCAATGGATCTCAGATGATGTCATTTCTGGATGGTTATTCAGGGTACAATCAAGTGATGGTCCAGTATGAGGATAGACACAAGACTGCCTTTACAGCTAAATAGGGTACCTTTGCCTACAAGAGGATGCTATTTGGACTCATTAACGCAGGTGCCACATTCCAGAGGGCCATGGATATTGCTTTTAAGGAAATCATAGGTAAATGCATTATCATTTATATGGACGATCTGACTATTTTCTTGAAAAACAGAGGGGATCACATCTCAAATTTACGCAAAGTATTTCAAAAGTGTAGAGAATTCGGTATATCCCTGAATCCCAAGAAGTGTATTTTCGGAGTAACGGAGGGAAAGTTATTAGGACATGTCATATCAGAAAAAGGAATTGCTATTGATCCAGAGAGAGTGGAGGCCATATTGAAGATTCAACCACCTGCTAGCAAAAAGGAGATGAAGTCCTTCTTTGGTAAGATCAACTTTGTCGGAAAATTCATTACTGGATTTGCTGAAATTGTGAAACCGTTGAATGCAATGTTGAAACAAGATGCCAAGATCGAATGGACTACAGAAGCGAAGGAGACATTTGAAGAGATTAAAAGGGCCATTGTTGACGCTCCAGTATTGGTAAGTCCTGATTACAACAAATCCTTTTATATCTATTCATTTGCTTCAGACCATTCATGTGCTAGGATGCTAACTCAAAAGTATGATGAGGGAAATGAGCACCCTATTGCTTTTATGAGTGCACCACTGAAAGATGCTGAGTTAAAATATCCAAATGTGGAAAAGCAGGCGTATGCCTTGGTCAGAGCAATAAAGAAATTCAGACATTATATTCTTAGAAATAAGGTGTATGCAATTGTCCCTGATTCTGCAGTCAAGTTACTCCTAATGCAAAATGAATTAGGTAAGCGCAGAGCTAAATGGGTGACCATGCTACAAGAGTATGACATTGAGATCTAGCCTATGAAGCTGGTAAGAGGACAAGGGCTCACTCAGACTATAGCTGAAATAGGTCCTGCACTAACTGTTTAGAATTATAACATCGAAGAGGTTTCCCCAGATGGTTGGTATGATGACATAGTGTATTATTTGCTGAACCAACGACCTCCAGGTCATCTTAATATAGTTCAAAGATGAGCTCTACGATTAAAGAGTGACGGTTTCATGTTGAAAGGAGTTGTTCTGTACAAGAAAAATCATGAAGACATTTATTTAAGGTGTCTTGGGAAACAGGAAGCTGAAAGAGTGATGAATGAATTTTATGAGAAATATGGTACTGGTCATGGCTCTGCAATTGCCACAACAAACCAAATCTTGAGGGCAGGGTATTACTGGCCTACACTGTTCAAGGCCATCCACCACCATGTACGGACCTGTCACACTTGCCAAATTGTAGCAACAAGAGAAAGGTGTGCAGCACTTCCACTCCAATCATTCATTGAGGTAAGACCTTTTGCTCAGTGGGGTATGGATTTCATAGGCCCTATCAACCCACCATCCTCTGTAGGACATAGGTACATCCTCACTATTACTGATTATTTTACAATATGGACTGAAGCTTTTGCTTGTAGGCAATGTACATCAGATGTGGTGATTGATTTTTTAGAATCAACCATTCTTAATCGATTTGAATGTCCTATTGCTGTTGTCTGTGATAATGGTCCTGCCTTTGCATCTTTGAAATTCTCAAATTGGGCTTTTGATCATGGCATTATTGTAAATTTTACGTCCAATTATTACCCCCAAGGTAATGGCTTAGCAGAATCCTCTAATAAGAATCTGTTGACCGTCATCCGTAAGTTGTTAGAGAGGAACCCAAGAGATTGGCACACCCAGCTTCAGTTTGCCCTTTGGGCAGATCGTATCAGACTTAAGTCATCCATTGGAACATCTCCTTATCACTTAGTGTATGGTCTGGAGCCAGTATTCTCTATTCAACTCAAGATCCCAACTTTACAATTTATAAATCAGTTTTATGATGAAGGGGATAGAAGGGAGGCTAGGTTAGCAGAACTGCTGCACCTTGAAGAAAAATGAGACAATGCCCTTGAGAATTTTGCCAAACATCAGGGCATAGTTAAAAGATGGTTTGACATGAGGGCTAAAGTCAAATCCTTTAGGATTTTTGACCTTGTCCTATATTGGGATAAGTCTCATGATCAAAAAGGGAACCATGGGAATTTTGATAGATTGTGGCTTGGCCCATATCAGGTTGCTGAAATACTTGGAGATAATGCCTTTCGTCTGAAGACTCTCACAGGAGAAGATATCCCACTGCCTATCAATGGGCAGTATTTGAAACATTATTTTCAGTCCTGAGCTGTTTGCAGCTCCCTGCTCTGTAAATAGTTAGTTTAGGTTGCTTTGCTTGTTTTGTTTGGTTAGAGTAGGTTTCCCTTTTGGTTTGCTTATTTTGTTTGGTTAGAATAGGTTTGATTTGGCTTGTTTGTTTTGGTTTGCGTTGCTCTTGCTCTTGGTTCCTTCTCTTTTGGGATCTTAGGGTGCATCTATATGACAATGGTGACAAAGTAGGTCCGATGTTCTTGGTATTTCCCTTACAAACTTTAATCATCCCTCCAGGACACCATGGTACTTACTCTTTACCTTATGTCACTTATCCTTATGCTGAGGCAAAGGGTTTTCTAGTCAGTTTGAACAAGAATGTATTGGGGTCTCATACTTTTTATTATTAAATATACTTAATGTTGCAGAAGGTCCTTAAAAGGTCTGAACAGGTGAAAAATCATTTTCTGCTCTAGTGCCACTGTGGTCCTCAGCCCTGAGTGTGGACTTCACTGTTCATAGGTTGAATGACATGAGTGAAAAGAAAAACAATATCAGCAGAAAAAGAAAAGAGAAAGAAAAAGAGAAAAATGTTGCAAATCACAAGGTTTGAATTCAAATTATTAGGGGGATCTGAATATCTCTACCGGGGCTATGGACGTCTGGCTGGCAGTACAACTATGTTCAGGAGAATCACAGCAATAACCTCATTTGGGCTATGGATGCCTGACTGGCAGTGAGGCTCTATCCAGGTTACTTTTAGAGTATGAATCTTTACGTAGCCTGTTCATACTAAGTTTGGTTTCTGGTGCAACTAAGGGAAGGTAATGAACACATATGCACACACTTCGACCCTAGTATAGGAATTTTTGAATGACTAGGAGCTTTTTTGTTTTGACATGGAGGTGGTGGCAGGATGTGTGAATTGAAACCATAAGTTCTGGGTTCTGGATTCCAGTTTGTCATCGAAATGCTCAGGAGCATTTCCCCAGCGGAGTCGCCATTTGTTGTGCAATTTTTGCACACACGCCCCACTTGGAGTAGGGACCCTCTTTTAGGATGTCTTTTGACTTTTGGTTTTATTAGATTTATCCTTTTGAGGTCTTGATATGTTGGTCTTGCAAGTTTTGACCTTGCCCTGAGGCTTGAATTGATTAAAATTGAGTTTTGGGCAAAATCTGGGTTTTCGCCTAACTCTGGGATTTTTCGGCTCCGACGGATTTTCCCAAGCCCTGGCTCTTTGTCTGTTTCTGGTTGGATTCTCCGAATCTGGGTTTCTGCTTGACTCCAGAATTTTCCGGTCCTGGCGGATTTTCCCGGACTGCGTCAAAATCCCGAACATCGTCATTTCCCCGGCTTCTGCATTCCTGCGAAATCTGTGTTTCCGCGTACTTTGAGATTTTCCGAAATTCCATCTCGGGCTCGGGTTTCTGAATTTGTCAGACGCGTCTTGTTGCTCATTAATGACCGAGGTACCTTTGCTCAGATGAGTATATGGGCAAATTTGAAACCCTTTAAGCATCATTTTGATTTCATCTATTCACTTGCTTTTGCTCTGGCGATTAAGGATTTTCATTTGAGCTTTGGAGATTGATTCTAAACCGCTAGCGTGTGGATTGTTGGGCGTTAGTATCTCGATTTCTTTGTTGCTTGGGCATGTTCGTTTTGCAGTCATTTTTTTTAAGCTCGAGTTTCCTCTGGATTGATCCATGGTAGGTTGCCGATGGACTTCTCATTTGTTTACGCAATGATTAAGTTCTTTAGGCTGACTTATGGTCATTTGGGGTCGGCCTTTGCTTGGTGGTGGTTTCATATTTATCGAGCTAGGGTTTAATCTTACCCCTTCTCCAGGATTTATCATCTCTGATCTACATGTTTTTTCATCTATTGAGTTGTCTTTGAGTAGGATTTGGCCCCTTAGGCGTGACGTTTGCTATATCTGTTGAAGATTAGGGCTTCGGTTCATTTTGCCCAAATTAGCCGACTTCTGGTAGGGCTATTGCGATTTCATGATTTATATTCAGCCTAGCCTGCTCGTACCTTGAAGAGATCCTTGTGTTCATTGGTTAATCGCCCAAATGATAGTTTTCCGTGAAACTTTAAGCCTATCTGGGCTTTAATGGTGGGGTTCTGGTTGTCGAAATTAGGGCATCGCCATTTCACCATGTGGACTCGTCATTTGAGAACTTTGAGAGCTTGAAATCATTTGCACACTGAATTTTATTGATTAGCATTGATTTCTGGACCATTAGGATCCAAGTAGAGAAGTTTACACAATCATTTAATCACCAGTTTGCGGGTTGTCCTTCGTCGGGTTCCCGTGGTGTCCACGAAATTCCTGCGCACCCGGATTTTCCCATTTTAAGCTAATTCCACGGAGTGGAGTAATTTTTGAAACATTTCGAATTGTCCGCGAAAATCCGTCCCATCTGGACTTTTTTGGTTTTCCTGTTTGGTTGCACTTCTTCCAATTTTCTAAGGATAGGAATAACAGAGTAAAGGCTAAATGCCATTTTCTTGTTGCCAATGAATGAATTTCATGATTATCTTATGATCTTTTGTCCATACTAACGATTTGATGTCTTGGTGATGGGAATCCATTTGGGTCGGATTTCTCCTAAATTCCGCCCTGACGGGATTTTCCCGATTTACCGTGTTTTCCCGGATTGTTTGATTTTTCTGGATTTTCGAAGATTGATGACTTGTGATGGATTTTAACTGCTTTATATGATTTTATGCTAATCTTTGGATTGGAATATACATGATAATTGAATACTAATGATGTCTTTGTGAATGTAGGCCGAATCAAGCAAGGCTGCAGCCAGGAAATCGAAGGGTGATGCGGAGGAATCTTCCATTTCAGAGGCAGAAAAGCTAAGATTGGACATCAAAAGTCAGCTTCCTGAAAGCAGGATATCTTCCGTATGGTCTGAGGTGTCTGACACCAATGTAGGGGCCTAGAGATACAAAAAGTTTAAGTAGAGGATGGCTGAGAAGGATCTGTCACTCTTGAGGCAAGGAATGATGAAATCTAGATTGGTGCATGTGGCAGGGTTCCCTCCTACAATTCAATGTTATGAGCTAATTCTGGAGTGTGCCAGGCAATACGACTTCGACACGCAGAGGGTTGTCAGTACTGAGGGAAGAGTTTTAGCTAACTTTAGTCCTGCCTCCATTGCCCAAGCCTTCGACATGTCAGATATGTCTTCTATGTGTGCTTTGAACATAGCCACGGCTAAAACATACTATGAGAGTGAACCAGCCAAAGCCCAACAGATGATCAATTCATGGTTAGAGAAACCAAAATCCCACCATTCTAAATTGCCTAAGCAATTGCATAGGGCTAAGTTCAGGTCGGACATCTATGATGCAATAACACTCCTAAGCAGGGTGGCAGGATTGAGAAGTGCAGGAGTACTAGATAGTTGGATGGTCCATGTGATCACCAAAATTGAGCAGGAAACCAATTACCATTGGGCAGGACTTATTAGTTCTAAGATTGATAAACAGCTGAGGAACGTCCTTGAAACTAAGAGGTTCACCATGTCCTCTTATGTCGTGTATGTGTTGGCAAGCTTCTACCCATACCAGGGTCTGAATCCACGAGGGACCTTGGGATAGGATATAATCTATGAGATCTATCCAGAACTGCACTTGGGACACAAGGATTACAAAAGGGCTAATGATGCATTCACTATGCATATCACCCGGATGCTTCAAAATGCGGAGTATATGAGATTGTCAGATGGAGCCAAAGGGCTGATAAAGAATTATGGGGCTTGGTTCATTCAATTCCCCACCTTTACTTACCTTAGAATTGATGGATTCCTGGCCGCTCCATATAGGTTACCTCGGTATCCTACTGATCACATTGTGTTATTGGAGGTTGTCAGACAGATTTGTGAGTTTGATGCCATTGTGAAGAAGGAAAAGCATAAAATATGCTTCGGTGGGGATTTTCCCCTTGGAATTGGTGTAGCAGAAGTATGCCCTTCGATTCAATCAACACATACGGCAGGGGACGAGTTGGCAGCATATGGTTTTTCCTTCCACTCCAAGAGAATGAACTTTGATATTATTGGGGAAGCGCAGAAGAAAGCCACTAGGGAATACCGACACAAAGATGACCTAGAGGACTATTGGGCCAACATCAAAGATGATATTGAAGCCAGAAAGAAGAGGTACTCTAGACTCCCTGTGGAGGCCATTAGGCAATATAATGTCAGGTTGATCCCGGACCAATTGGAGGATGATGGAAACCTAGTGCAGGATCATGCTTATGAAGCTGTGAAGGACAGGTCGGTTGGGGATATCAACTGGAATGAAGATGAGATCACGGAGTTGGAAGATCTAATGGCCCCAGTTATGAAATTTACATCTTCTTGGTTAAAGCATAAAGTCTGGGAACTAGAAAGTGAGAAGGTGACCTGTACCTTCAATTTGATGGGAGACCTTAATCCCATGTCTACTTCAGAAGAATCCGGGGAAGATGACCCCAAGGGGAAAACTGCAAAGACCTCTCCTTTCAAGATAAAGATTAGAGGCCCCAAGAAAGGTAAGCCTGAAACAAAAAGGATGCCAAAATGAAAGAGGAGATGGTGGACCTTGAAGATCAGTAATTCCTCTGATGAAGAAGAGTTGGAAAAAGCAGAGGAGGAAGATGTTCCTCCACCACTGAAGAAGACAAGAACAACCAGGACTTCAAAGAAGAAGGGTTAGGTTGCCTCAAAAGATGAGCCTCCTATTGTTGATGTGGAGAGTTCAGGAGGAGAGAAGACCAAATTTTATATGAGGAGATCTAGGACTCCCTCTCCAAAGGACACTGTGCCAAAAATGGATCTTCTGCCAAAGTCACGAGTCACGGAATCACCCAAGGTTGCTCCCCCTCCACCAAGTGTGCCTGAGCAGGAAATTCTGGAAGAACATGAGACAAGTGGAGAGGCAGAGCCATTCAAGGAAGGGACACTCTTTGGTGAGGCAGCTGAGCTCAAAGCAGAGGAAGAGGAAAGGCATACTTCTCCCTTAGTACAGTATGAGGAATCTTCGGAAAGTGACAGAGGAAACGGATCGCCTGAGCAGGAAGAAGACATCCCTGCTAAAACCCCATCACCCGTGCAACAAGAAGATGAGCCTGAGTTGGGTGACAAAGATGAGCAATCTCCCAAGAAAGAAAAGGATAAAATGCCGAAAAAACAATAGGTGGAAGAAAAAACTGAGGAAATCCAGGTAGAGCCTGCAGCCCCGGACTGGCTTGGAAAAGAAATTGCAAAAAAGAAATAGGTAGTAGTTGAGGACACTCCCTTGGATTGGGATGAAATTCTATCAAAGATCGGTAAACGAAAGAAAAAGAAGACAACTAGGGTAGTCTCAAAGATGGAGAGAGATGAAGCCCATAATTGAGTCATCCACATTGCCACCCCTGCTGCAGACAAGACTAGAGAAGAAGTCACTGGTCAAGATTATAGTGTGCAAACGATCAACCTTTGACCGACATCCATGGAGCAGGACATAGTGGAGTATGAAGGGTCCAGTGCTTTGATCATAGGCAGATTGAGGAAGGAGACTCAAACTAAGCATGAGCTTAGGAAAGAAAATGAAAGACTTAAAAAATGCTTGGAAGAGGTAATGAAACCTCTGCAATCTCTCCACCCTTCTTCCTCAGCTACTCCTGGCTTCCTGCCTAAAGAAACTATTTCTGAGATTGAGAAAATGAAGGTTACTTCTCAAGCTGCAATAGAGTGGCTGAAGGATGTGCAAATGAAAAGAGATAATGCAATCAAGGACATCCTATCAGTTGGAAAAGATGTCGTCCGAGCCAAGGAACTGTTGGAATATGTACTGTCCCAGGACAAGGAAGACATGGACCTATTTTTGCAGAAATCTAGGGTCATCATGGGGCATGGTAAAGAACAACTGGCTGTAGATGGGATTCTTCCTTCTTCCAGATTGGATGAACCTTGGGAGTGGTTTGAGACTCTGCAGATCAGGTAGAAGGCTATAAGGAAGATTTAGAAGCGAAAGAAATCAATTGATGGTGATCTTATTGTAGTGTATGATGGATGCATTGCCTTCTTTGAGGTCATGACTGGAAGGAGAAAGATTACTCCAAAATATCTGAGCCTAGAACAGCTAAGAGAGTGGTGGCATGAAGTTTATGCCCCGGATCCTGAAAATGTTATAACTAGTCACTAGTTATATGATGCAGCCACATATCTGGCAGTAATGGATAAGTACCAAACATATAAGGAGGATTGGAATAAGACGGTTGACTAGTCAAAGGATGAGATTGATTCCATTAAATGTCGGCTTAAGGTATTACCTTTGCCACCTGTTACCGAGTTGGATGGAACATTCTTGGGGGTTCAAGGTTCATCGACTCAGAGAAAGGATAAGGGAAGTGGCAGTTAATGCCTATTTTGAGATTTGTGCTTCCCTATTATCATAGGGCATGCATTGGACCGGACTACATTGGGGACTGTGTCACAGCCGACCGTGATGATGGATGGCATTGAATGTGTGCCTTAGTTTGATTTTTCCTTGGCTGACTTGTTTTGGCGGTTATTATTATTTTGTAAATGTTTGGCTGGGCCGACATATCCTGATACTTGCTATAAGTAGGCATTCTTGCCTCATTGTAGGGGTTAGATATTAGACATTAAAGATTAAAGAGACAAGTAAGAGAAAAAGAGCTAGAGTATTTTGTAGTAGGAGTAGTATTCAATTTCTTGAAGCAAATACTGTATCAGAACAGTGGGATTGTTGCAGTACTTTGATGTTTTAATACAATTGAAGGAATTATGGTTTTCTTGGTGAAATCTCTTGTGTTATTTCATCTTGCATGGTTCTTGTTGTTCTATCTCTCAAATTGCTTGAATATTTTGGGTTAGTGTTCAAAATTAAGTTAATTTTAGTTTGGTGAATGATGTTTATGATTTTATATTTGGAATGTTTGTTGCAATCTCTGGTCTATACTCCCAGTAACTATCTGATTGTAGTAGGCTGGTAAAGTCAACCTGGACTATATATTCACATGTGCTTAAGTTCGATTGTAAATGAATGTCTATGATTTGAAAATCTGCATACCTTAGAAGATTGCACCTTTCTTGTGATATTGCATTGTGGGTTAAGCAGGAATTGGTTGTTTGAGGTTGGTCCATTCCAGATATATGTCATTTGCATGGTTCATTCTAGGGATAGTTTAGATCTTATCATTTCCTTGCACCCTTATCTTTTGCTATTTCTTTGTTATTTGATTAGATTTAGGATTTGAGATCATCATATTATAAAATTTGATAAATTGAAGGATACAGTTTGCTTGTAGTAAGGTCCCTTTGTGATTACTAGCATTTCACATAATTATCTGAGTTGTTTATGCATTGTCATGACCTTACACCCGAGAGACCTTGGGGTGATTTTCAGTAATTTATTGTTGAGGATTACCTTTCAAGAGAGATAGAATATTGCATTCTATCTGAGTTGTTGCTGTGCAGAAAACACCATCAACAGGTTGTGTGATAGATGTTTGAGAAATAGATGTGACATTTGCCAAAGGTTGCTCCCTGAGTGTGTTTACATAAAATATAGAAGGGAGTTTATCTCCTTCCTTTGCTAATGTAAGCATGTATTGAGTAGGGTTTAATTTCAACATTGTGTTGACAAGATGATGAACCTTAGGGTCTTGTTGCATCTCAAGTATCTCATCTCTGGTAAGTTCCATGGGATTGGTTGTAACATCCTCTATATGAACCCTTGTATCTTGTGAATTTTGAGATGGTTGTGGTGGAGTTGTGAAACCTCTAGGATTGAACTCTTGCATTCCAATATTTTGTTGGTTTGTGTCACTCATGGTAGATAAATTTGGGTTTTGTTTCATGTCTCTCTTGTGTTTTGATCTTGTTGCTACCATAAAACTTATATCAACCTTAGGTGTACGATGATGTGATTTGTATTGTATAAATTCTTGGGTTGATTCAAATTTTCATAAAAGTGAACCTTTAAGGGATTTAGGACCAATGATGATGTGATGAAAAGGGTGGGTCATCGGAATGGTAAGGAACTCTTAATTTTGAACAAATATAGACTTAAGTTTTGATATGTGTTTGATGAGGATGCTAATGAACTTGCAAATACTAGGAGTAGACTTGTGACTCTAGGATAAGTGTGTCCAAAAGGATGGGTGCTAATCCCACTAGATGTATGAAAAGGGATATGTTTCCAAATATGTAGCTAAACTATATGATGTTTGATGAAAACTTAGCCTAGGAGATTTGTTTGCCCAAAATTCAAAGTTTTTTGTGAGATGGGAAGTTGGAGTGGTTTGATGTTTGGATGTCAATGTTATGGTTGATGTTTGGTCCCAATTTTAGACCTAAGAGTAACTTGTGACGAGATCAAGGTGTTGAGAAACGTGCATTTTCCTTTGAGTGTGTATGATCCTAGAAGACCAAATGATTTCTTTTTTATGAAGGAACTTTGGTGTGATGCTTTAATGTGTGATATACCTAAAATTGTTTTAATAAAAGCAACTTTAAGTATGCATTTACTTCTTTTCCTTTGTTGTTGGAAACCAAAATATTTTGAATATATGACCAAGGTACACCTTCTTTGTGGGTTTAATTTTTTAAAATCTGATTTAATATGAGTTGCTTTTACCACATGAAGATCTTTATTATGTTTAAATCTAATATGTCTACAAACAAGCAAATTATTTTCCATAAGCTCAAAATTTGCGAAAATCAAGGTGCTAAGTCATAGTCCCCTAGGTTAACTTTGAAATAAGGAGTATAGATATGGACAACAATAATAGGAAGTGCACTAATATATTGTTTTGATAAAAAAAAAAATATTTAGGTGCATGTAGTAGGATGTCCTTCAAGTGCACTCCATTATATTCAAAGGGTTTAAAATTTTAATAATGACCATGTTGATGTTTGTTTTATTTTAGATGACAAGCAATGTGTTTATCGACTCAATGGGTGAGGGGGTATTTTGTAAACCTTTTTCCATAAGGTTCACTAGTCTAGCTTGAACAAGATATCAGACAATTACAACCTAGATTGAAGCAAAGGTACACTTCTTCACACTAGGCTTACTTCACCCCCGAAAGAGTAATGTAATCCATTTCTAATGGAGGGGTCAAATAGGACATACCAAGGTCATGTACCACCTTGATACTCCTAGCTTTTATGGAAGAGAATGAACTCTTAAACCTTACGCCTCAACCATAGATCATATGTGGTAAGTAGCTTCTTGAAACAGTGCTATTTTGATTTACTAGTATGATGAAACATTTCAAAAAACTTGGATTGACTTCTAAATACATGGTTTGTAATGACTCAGTGAACAACACAAGTATACTTCAGACGTGAGACACTAAAGTCTCTAGTCTAGTTTGAGCAACCCATCATTCGCACTGGATTTTGACATTTAAATCATAATGTCCCTAGATAAGTGATACTTTCTTTTTTCCACCCTTTGATATAGCCCACCTAAAAACATGCTTGAAGGTCACCTTGAGTTCTCCATTACAGGATGTGTCTCAAGGCAGTACCTCTCTAATAAAAGAAAAAGGAATGTTATTTCTCTTCACCTAAGATCACACGAAGCGCAAGGGGAAAGGACACATAGTAATCCTTGGGTGACTCAAAGACAAAATGCAAACTAAGAGTGTTTCTCTTCACCCAAGTTCACATGAAGCAAAAGGGGAGAGGATACACACTATTAGTCTACCAATCAAAGCAAGAAAATAAAGCACATTCATTTTAGTGCACTAAAGATAAATGTGAGGTTAATTTTAAATCACCAAACTAAGTGTGAAGTTGTCTTGTTCAATTTTAAAGCCCAAGGTAAAATGAGGTTGTTTGGTTCAATTTTACTCCAACTTGAAAAAGAAAGATTAATGGCTCATTTATTAGCCCAACTTGAAGTGTGAAGTTTATTTTAAACCCAAAACAAAGTGCGATCTAACTAAAGCATAAAAATAAAATGTTTGTAGGTCATCCATCTCATAAGTATTTAGAGATACATTAAAAAATTAGACAAGATAAGTGTTGATGAGCATATTTTTGCTTCCATCCATGCTTTAATGCTCTAATTTGATCCTACAAGTTGTTAGTACTAAATCCAACAAACACAAATTAGGAAATCATTAGGGTTAGAAACCAATTGAAATTAAAAATTTAGATTAAACTGGATATTTACCTCTTTGGTTTAGCTGCAAATGTGTTGCTCTATCAGACAAGTGCGGTTGAGTTTCACTGACAAGTGCGTTGGAGTTTCACTAGAAAGTGCTCTGGAGTTTATAGGTGCATTGGTCTGCCTCAGGACAAGTGTGTTAGAATCTCCAAGTGTGCATATTTTCAAACAACAAGTGTGTCATGCTAGTAAAACCTACACAAAAACTAGAAAGATCAAATGTGTTGGGAAAACAAGTGAACACCAATGCTAAACTACAAGTGCGTGCCAATGCTACAAATGCATGCCAATGCTACAAGTGTGAAGATTTGTAACAAGTGTGTATCTTTGGCTTGAAACAAGTGTGTTGACCTACCTTTGGAACCTACAAACATGAAATTCTAAAGAAAAAATTATTAAATTGATGGATTACATCCCACCGGGTGTGGTAAATATGTGAACATGAATTATGAGAAAGCTAAACATGATTGAAATACATAATTAAATCAAGAAATCACCCTAATTACCTCATATTCCCATGAAATATTTCAAAATACTACATAGGAAGCCATTAAAGTGAAATTGAAAGCAATTTGATAAATAAAAACTTAATTACACTTGCAAACCTAATCCCATTGGGGGATTGGTACTGAATTGATGTGGAATGATCGACCCTTTCCCAATCCCATTGATGAAACAAGATTTAAAGTGATGCTTTAATGGAAAAATGGATGAAATGAATGCAAATGGCTAAATAATATCAAAGATTGCTCTAAAAATGACTATAGTGCAATTACTCTCAATGCTTGTGGATGAGTTGCTCATGAAATAGAGGCTATTTATAGGAATTTTGAGTGAGTCAATGGCTAGGATCAATTTGGTTAATCAAGGGATATAAATAGATGAGAAGAATTGACATGGATCAAGGATCAAATCCATGGAGGAGATTGAAAGATCATATGGATTGATAAAGTTAATCAAGGGTTGCAAGTGATATCAACAAACACAAATCCTTAATTTTAGGAGGAATGTGCAAGATATTTCCATGTTGGAGGGAAATGGTTTGAATTTGAATTGGAGGAATATTCTTGAGAATATTCCTTGGCAAGTGGGAGAAATTAGAGGGATTAAAGATATTAGTCAATTAAATAATTAGGATATTATTTAATTGTGCAAGATGGAGGAATTTAGAAATTTAATTAAACAATTAACTCATTTAATTAAAAGGGGGAATTAATGAAATTTAATTAAATAATTCAAATTATTTAATCAAATGAGAAGACTTAGGAAATTTAATTAAATAATTCGCATTACTTAATCAAATAGGATGAATTAACCTAATAATGTGGATTATTTGATTAATAGAAGAAAATGATGAATTTAATTAAAAAATTAAGATTATTTAATTAAATAGTCAAAAAGGGTCAAATTAGGATGAAAATGGTGCGATTAATCGAATTTAGATGCATGATATTAATCAGGACAATTTTAAGTGTCTACACAAATATTAGTTTATATATTAACATTATTAAAAAAATTAGATCATATATCTATGTGCATATCCATGTTTAAGATCTTGTTCAAAGTTAATATTACTTTGGAAATCCATATTTACACCTTGACTCAATCTAAGATACTATATTTATATTTTATCAATAGAATTTATTTATACATTGAAATGAAATATTGAATTATAAACTCATTATCTTCTTTAATTTTATTAAATTATCAATATTGAAAATAAATATCACTTAAACATACCTTAATTCAAAATTTTAGAACTATCCTTCACTCTTGTAGAAGCCCTATTTCTTTATTATGCATATTTATTTAAAATAATTCAAGCCATTCACTATTTACATTGTATTTTGTATTAATCAATATCATTTTGTAGACTACTATGGATTGTGAACCTTTCACATTTCTTTGTATCCAATTATTTATGCAAGTGTATATACAATATGAGACCCTCGTTGAAAGAATAATTTCTAAAGGTTAAGACCTCTTATATTAAGGTTCATGTCTTTATATGGTGACATCTAATTGGGTATTTTTCAATGAGTCATGCACATTCATTTCGTAGATTGTAGAGTCAAATTATCATAACATCCTCACTAATCATCCATAGTAAATTATAGCTTATAATATTTTGCATTCATTCCAACCTTTGAATGTGAGCATTCCAATGTGTGCATGTGAACTTGCTGCACAATGGTATCAAAGTTTATAGTCTAATGTTGTTGATATTGTTTTCTACTATAAATTTAGACACAACGAGATCGATAATCCCTCTATTGCACAACATAGAACAATTCAAATTATCTTTTTTTCCAAAGGTAGTATCAAGCATAAAGAATTGTCTTTTGGATGATTGTATCCCATGAAAGGTTCTCTACAAGCATTTCAACCTTTGAGAATATCCAGACATATCTTATAGTTTAAAGGTATATAGATAGTTTAATGAGTTAGGTATCTATTATCAAACCATTTTTTTTTTTTATTAAAGAGTTTGGAATTCATGAACCTTTGTGTTTTCTATTAGCTAAGCCACCCATACTATTAACAAGATTTTATTACAAAAGAATACATTGGTATTTATATGTCTCTGTAACTTCATATTTTCTCCTTGCATCCAATTTTACAACCTTTGAGAAATCACCTATAGGTTGTTCGTAGATTCCTTGGGTTTTCAAGTAAAAACCTATTAGTAGCTTTGATGATTGAACTGATGTTTGGAGCTATAAGTCTTTATCACATGCTCTATCATGAGACCACATTTCTTTGATGAATTCTATCAAAAAATTGTGCCTTAAAAACATGTCAACCAAAGCATTTCTAGCTATAACATTTGATAAAAATCCTTGCATTATATACGTCCATACCTTGATTTGAAGCTAATATTTTGATATAGGTGTAGAGGATTGTAGAGTCTAACTAATTTGTTGTAAACTTGGTAAAACATACTCAATTTAGAGGGTTAACTACTTAAACAGTCCACTTCACATTGCTAAGACTCCTTAAATCATCAACCAAGGTGTGTGAGATTATGATGGTACTGCACTATATGTGCCTTCAAACACTCATGTTCACCTAAATTATCATATGAAAACTTATTTAGACTATTCTACCTTGCTAGAATCTCACAGAATTGCTAAAGCAATAAAATTAGTTACAAAACCTAATGGCTATGGTAGATGCAACATAAGTTGTAGGTGACTACTAATAACAAGTACAAAATCAATCCAAAACTACCCAGAATAATAGAATAACCAAATCCAATCTTCGTAGTAAATAGAATTAACAAGAATACATAAATGAATAAGTAAATAGAGTGAAGGGCAGTACCTTGAGTGGCTAGCTCAGGGGACTGCCTCACCTAACTAAGAACCAAATCTAACTCAGATTCTTACGCATCCATGTAACATACAACTCCATTCATTACATATCACTAGATATTCAAACAAAATCCTTCTTGCAGATTGTATTCAATAATTGCCTTTTAACATGTTTTTGGATAACTTAAAACTATAAAATGACTAATTGCTTAATAACTTGTAACAACCAACTAAATTTACTACGAACTCATCCCCTGACTTTATACAAAAATGGGGAGATACTTATTCAAACTGCTAACTAACTGCAACCATTAATCCCACTCCTAGATACGAGGATATGAAATTAAGATTGACTTATTCATTCTAACTGAAAAGGAAGAAGAGACCTATTCAACTAAGAACTTCAATGAAATAGCTTGCATGTGAAACACATAAACAAATGTTTAGTGTTCTAGAAAAATTATCCTTCTTCAATATTTATTCCTTCCATGATGGTTCACATTCAACTCCACAACTTCCTGCACTTTAGGCAGCTTGAACTCCACTGATCTTCTATTTCACTGCTTTGGTTCCTACTATAAATGTTCCATTCTTGTTACCACCTGTTGAGCTGCAGAGAGGTTAATCCACACAACATACATATACAACCAAACTTCATAATTAAATCATAGAATTCTATTCATATGCATACATTTTTATATTTAAATCATACAATACTATGAATATTATCACCATATTCCATATTCCAAACTAGGTTCAAAGTTGTAAGATATGTTATGAAAGGATAGCATATTATGAAAGTTTTTGTCTGAAAGGTACTTAGAAAAGATATGTAAAGTGTCTAAAAATATATAAAAAACAATAGAAAAAGTACTAATGACGAAGCCCATCTTTCCCCCCAACTTATCTTTTTGCTTGTCCTCGAGCAAAATATTTAACTAAAATCACCTAGGGAGAAGATTGTAGTACAAAGCAATCTTCCTAAGATCCATAACCGTATTGACTCCTTGTCCCTATTTGAGATAAAACCCATTATATCATGCAATTCTATCCAGCTTAACTGATTCTACATTCACACACTGATTGCTCCTTTCTCCTATCCAATGTGGTACTGGATGAAGTAGAATAGGAGGATGATAAGTAAGTGGAAGCCATTCCACTCCTCTTATTTTTGAAACTTTGATATACTTGTGCAATATCTCAAACATACTCATAAAATTATGGAAAGAGTGAGGCTCTTTCCTCTATAACTCTAGACTCAAGCTTTTCCACCTTTTTCCCACATATTTTAGGTAGTTCTAGAGGATAGTCACTACTAGCTATTGAATCCTTTGGTAATCTTGGAGTCTTAGGTCCACAATTATTTTTCCTACACCCTGGTGAGAAAGGAGTGTCAACCTTTGAGTGATGATTCTATTGGGATCTGTTGCTTCCTTCTTGAGCTGCAACGCCACTATTTTCTCTTGTTCCTCATATTTTTCCATTAGTTCTCATCGGAGCTGCACATTCCTGAAATAGGATGTCAGGGCCCTTACTTGCAAATCCCCAACATAGATTAAGGGATTCCATTCAGTGTCCTTTGTCATCACATAGTTGTGTAGATAATACTCACACAACTAATCCTACTCCTCTAAATGGACTGTATTGAATAAACTGAGAAAACTATGCCTCTTATTTTTAAAAAAATGACTAATCATTAATGAACTTATTAAAATGAAAACTGAGAAACTTATCTTTTAAAAAATAATGCATACACTCTAGGTGGAGGTCTACATTCAATAATTTGAATAGCCTTGTCTATCACTTCTGTCAATTTCCCCTCCAATTTATTCAATTCCAAATTCTTACTTTCTAGTGATGCATTCAAAATATGTTTCTCCTTCTCCCAATTTTCTTTTTCTTGCTTGAATTGGTTGGTAATTTTTATCAATTCCAAACCTAGAGACAAAGTACTATGATATGTTGGTGTTCTTGCAACAAGGGGTCATAGATTTAATGCTACATTCTCTTGAACCCCTATTTTTCCCTTGGCCATTTGTGCTAGTAAATCCAACTTAGCCCCATGACTATAAGTTTGTATCTTCTCTTCCAACTCCTAAATTCTTATCTCCTCTCTATCTCTCTATCCATACCCTTTCACTTGTGCTTCCAATTGTTCTATTGTCAAGAGCTTCTTGAAGTTATTTCCTTATATTTCTCTCTTCCAACAAATCTTTTGTTTATTCAAAATTCAAATCATCACCATCGTCCCCTGTAATATCAAAAATTTCTGTATTGGGGCTACTGGGAACTGCTTTACTTGTTTTATTTGCAATAAAGATATCCTCTAAATCAGAATTAGAGGAAGAAGAAATATATCTTCTTTCCTAATAGGAACATTAACATTTTTAGGAATATCTACAGAAACATTTTCAGGGACATCTCTTTCCTTATTTTTGTTCGTGTCTATCATCATTACATCATGATCTTGTTGTCCTTCACCCTTTTCTTTATGATTTTTCTCTTCCATGCTTCTTTTCTCAACATTATCTCTTCTCAACCTACCTAAGCATTTGAGAGTAATAGTTTCCAATGTAACTTTACTCCTTTTCTTCCTTTCACTCCCCTTTTCTTCTATGCATCCTCTTTATTTACAACATTCTTCTGCTTCTCAACACCTTTCTTCTTCTTTTTCTCTTTAGAAGATGTTGATGCATCAACATCTTCTAGCTCTAGGGTTTTGATATGATGAGGGTTCTTCTATTACCATCAGTATATGTTTTAATATATCATGTTTTTTAGACCTGCTATGGCCTTGGGAAGGTGAAGCCAATAGTGTAACAAGAGAATTTTCAGTATCAGGTTCATTTTGCTCAGGTTCAATTTTTGGTTCAGACCTAGGTTGAGGTTCATCCTTTGCTTCAAGTTCCTCAAGCAACTCAGTGATAACCTTTCAATTTTGAAATCATCCCAATTAACCAGTGGGTGTTGAATTCTTAGACTCCTTTTAACTAATAGGATTATCATGCAATGATGGGACAATGTAGTGTCCATTTGTTTCCTCAGATATTTATTTTTCATTCTCTTCAACATGTTATACAGGAAATTGGGTACATTTTTCAAATTTTCATGCCATAAATGATTTAATAGCTTAAAATGTATAGTGTATAAGAGGTTGTAACAACTATCACAAGTAAGATATTTAATAATATAACTAGCACATTTTCCCCAAAAGAATGGAAGGGAAAGGCGCTTTGTACCTTGTGATGTGAAGTCCAAAATTTATCCTCACTCACAAAACTCCTCCCTTGCCGCCACTGCATCTACACTAGTTGGGTATTCAGACCCTGTCTAAGGTAATCCTGTGACTTGAGCAATTGCCATTTTAGAGACATCTACTACCAACCCTCTTACTAGTGCCTCATCATATTACAATGTTGTTGTAAAATCTCTTTCCATTTCATTGGCATACTTTGTTAGCTTCAAGAAATATTCTAACCATCCCACTCTAGTAAAGAGGGGTAAAACCATTAGATCCTCTGATATTTCTTTATGGGTAGATGGTTCTCTGTGTATAACATCACCTCCCATTGTCTTGATACTCTACAACCTTGAAGAATTCAAATTTTGCTCAAAACTTGACTCCACCACCTTTAAAAACCCTCCAATTTCATTGTTCCTTCAAATACCTTCTCTTATACCCAATACTGTAACTTCACAATCCCCTTTCTTCTAGCTCAATTAAGTACAAAATTTCCTTAGCTTATTTTAGGGTAGAAATCACATTATCAAAAACAATAGAGAAGTATTTTATTTTATGAGGATGGCATAAAATGCTATTTGAAAAACTTAGGTGGTAAAAATAAAAAATCATGATTACGATACCCCTCCCCCCAACTTTAATTGAAGTGGTCTCACTTCATGCATGACTTGGCAGAGGTGATAGGTTAATAATTAAAAATACTGGTGAAATATTTTTCGCATGCATAACTGAAACCAAGAATAATAATGAATACAAAAAGAAATCCAATTTAATTATGAGAAGTTACCTATTGTACGTGCGTGATGGAAATTATTACTTGGCACAATTGGAAATTGGAGAAACATGTACTTTGGCGTGCAATTGATTTGATCAACATTAAATGCATGGGAGTGGATGGAGAGTTGGTGGCGGTGAATTGAGATGTACTTGCTATGAGTGATTTATTGGGAAATAAATGAGGCATGTGATATTGATGGAATGCACGGGAAAAAACAAAACTTCACCAAGGTATTATAGCTTTACTTTCAACAGGTGTTGTTGCGAGTACTCCAAGCACAAGTCCCTTTTGTATTTTACAATTTTACTTTTCAAGGCCTAGTAGAAATAGATCCTGATAAATATTGAATGAATTAAAGAATAGGTCCCTCTGGAGGAAAATATGTACATCATGGATAATGTGTTGTGTGTGCATGAATAATTTGTTGTGTGCATGTGGTTTTAAAGCATGAAAAATTATGTCTGGGTGATTTTAGGGGTTGAGCTATGTAACTCAACCTCTAGATCACCAGACATCTTGGAATGTCTCGTATTATTGATGTAGGACTTTGTGAATCAAGTTTTATTTAAGGTTCACTATGAGCACCATATTGTTGGATCAATGAATATATGAAATCATCATGTTGCATTGGTTTCTTGTATAACTTTAGTCTATGTCCATTAACAAGAAGTGAGAACCATACTACATCAATAGTATCCAACTGTATTGCTCCATTAGGGTAAACTTTACTAAACTTATAGGGGGTCAACCATCTAGATTAGATTTTACCCTTGAAATCCTTATACCATGAATCATATAATAGTGCCCAATCTCTCAAGGTGAACTTTTTCATTTTAATGTACTGATCATGCCATTTCATTCGATGTTGTTGTATTACCTTTGTATGATGGATTGCTTCCATTCTTATCTCATCCAACCCATTCAAAGAATGTATCCTTTCCTTATGTGCTTGTGTTAAATCCATTCCCAACTCTACAACTGTCCTCAATTTTTTATATTCAAACTCAATAGGAAGGATTGCTATTTTTCCATAAACTAACTCATAGGGTGTAAACCCAGTGGTTGTTTTCCATGTAGTTCTATATGCCTAGACTGCTTCAAGTAACCTAGAAACCCAATCTTTCCTATGTAGTTGCACTATCTTGGTGAGAATACTTTCAATCTCCCTATTTGTCACTTCTACTTGACCATTAGCCTATGGATGATAGGGTGTTGCTTTCTTAGTTACAAAACCTAATGGCTACTGATACCTGTAGTATAAGTTGTAGGTGACTACTAATAACAAGTAAGTACAAAATCAACCCAAAACTACCTAGAAGAACAAAATAACCAAATCTAATCTTTGGAGTACTAAGATTCACTAATTATACAATTGTTCATGAACAAAAAATACTGTAATCAACCATAAGAACTATTCTAATTTACTTTGCAATGCATTTATAAAAAAATAAAAACATAACTAACGGGAATACATAAATGAATAAATAAATAAAGTGAAGAGAAGTATCTTGAGTGGCCAGCTCAGGCGACTGTCTCACTTAACTAAGAACCAAATCTAACTCAGATTCTTATGCATCCATGTAACATACAACTCTATTCATTGCATATCACCAGATATTCAAACAAAATCCTTCTTGTAGATTGTATTCAATAATTGCATTTTAACATATTTTTGAATAACTTAAAATTGGAAAATGACTAACTACTTAATAACTTGTAACAACCAACTAACTTTACTACAAACTCATCCCTTGAATTTATACAAAAATGGGGAGAGACTTATTCAAATTTCTAACTAATTGCAACCATTAATCCCACTCCTAGATACGAGGATATGAAATTAAGATTGACTTATTCATTCTAACTAAAAAGGAAGAATATACCTATTCAACTAAGAACTTCAATGAAACAACTTTCATGTGAAACAAATAAACAAACATTTAGAGTTCTAGAACGAGTATCCTTCTTTAGTATTTATTCCTTCCATGATGGTTCACATTCAACTCCATTGATCCCCTATTCCGTTGCTTTGGTTCCTACTATAAATATTCCATTCTTGTTACCACATGCTGAGTTATAGAGAGGTTAATCCACACAACATACATATACAAATAACCTTCATAATTAAATCAAAAAATTATATTCATATGCATACATTCTTATATTTAAATCATGCAATACTACGAATATTATCACCATATTTCATATTCCAAATTAGGTTCAAAGTTGCAAGATATTTTATGAAAGGATAGCATATTATTGAAGTTTTTGTTTGAAAGGTACTTAGAAAAGATATGTAAAGTGTCTGAAAGCATATAAAAACAACATAAAAAGTACTAATGACCAAGCCCATCAAGGATGTTGGTAAAGGTTGCAGATTTGGTTTTTTTCCCACATCATCTATGAAATATATGTATGTGATTAAACATATAGAATAACATTAGTTTCTTTGATTGAAAATCCCTTATATGTATGCATATTTATTGTCATAATTTTGATTGGAAAATGATTCTCCTGAAATTACTTGTTAATTTAAAATAAAAATTTTAAAAAAGACATAGATGATATATATATAGAAACATTAAGAAGTACAAAAATATTCAATATCAGTTTTTTCAATGATTGATTATGTGTTCTTGAGTTGTGATGCAAATGCATCTCATGCTACTAAGGATAGTACCTAATTTACAAGTGGAGAAATGTTATGTGACTTTCTCCAAGAGAAGAGGAAAATGTAAAACATCCCTTTAGAATTGTAGACATGTAAAATTGACCTAACACCTATCACACACTATAAACAACATCCCACAACATCGCATAGCATCAAACAACATCCAAAACCCTAATTTCCTCTATTAATTAAATAATACAATATTATTTAATTAATTCACTTTTTCATATTTTTTATGAATTAAATATATTCCATTTATTTAATAAAGTCCCAAAAACCCTAGTTCTACTATTAATTGAATAAAGCAGCATTCTTTAATTAATTCATGTTTCTATCATTTTGACCAATTAAATAAAATACATTTATTTAAAGAAGTCCTAATCACACTTTATTTCATCTTGATTGATTAAATAACACCAATTATTTAATTACATCGCTAAATCACCTTATTCCCCTAAATTAATTAAATTCTTAAATCATAATTAGGACACTTTCCCTCCAAAATTTGAATAATCAAATCAAACTATTCAAATTAATTATCAAAAATCAAATCAAACTAATGCAAATTTGTTTGCAAAAGTCAAACTTGATTTGCATGTTCAACTCCAAAAAGGAATTAATTAATTAAATCAATTAATCAATTTTCCTCACCCACTTTCTGATTGAGCAAATTACGATTGTTGACTAAGCCATCTAATTTGCTAAGTAAGCCATCAATTTCCTAACTAAGCCATCTAAATCCTAACAGATCAATCTATTTCTAATTGAGCAAATTACTATTTCCTGATAGAGCAGTCTAATTCCTGACTAACCAATCTATTTCTCAATCACACTAATTATTCAACCTATTCCTCAATCACACAAATTGTGAAATCTACTTTGCACAATCTACTCATGTCTAAATCCTCTCAACACCTTTCGATCATCGATCTTGACTCAACATTGTTTAATCTTGATCATCCATTTTGAATCTCATTTTCTATATAACAAACCTCTTTCCTCACAAAAAAGGATCGAAGAGCCAACATCATTTGCACAATGAAGTACTACCAACATTCACAATCACCATTAGAGCTTCAACATTTCTTCGATCAACCAACCATTCACACATCAAGCTTTTTTCACATGAACTATGGAGGCATTGCAGTGATACGAGCAATCCAACATCAGGTGAACACACTTTGATACAAGATGGGTAACAATTTTTTTGTTGAATTCATTTGTTTATGTATTGCATTCACATTTCTTGAATTTAGTAATCTTAATTGTTCATTTTGTAAGTGTAGGGTTAAATCTAGATTAGTGTTCCTGATCTTAGCATGGATGCTAATTTCAAGCACATTTCTCTTGTTTGCATCTATGATTTTCCCCCTCACACATTCTGGCACACTCAGTAGGACAATGGTCCCCTACACTAATGTTTGTATGAGCCATTTTTGAAGTTGTAGGTTTCAGAATTGCATTTGAAGAAGTTTTCACACATTGTCCCAAAAAAAATTGCAATTGCATGTCAAGAAAATCGAGCATTTGAATTTTAAAACCGTGCATCTAACACTAAGAAGTATGCATTTGACAATTTTCTAAGCATTTGATTCTAACAGGGGTGCACTTGCTCTAAAACCGAGCATTAACTGATGACAGGGGCACACTTGCTCTAAACTTGCGCATTTGCTCTTTGACAGGGAAGCATTTGACTATGATTTCTGAGCATTTGCTTTGATAGACTTATGCCCGAGATCTGCACATTTGTAACTAACTTTTTTGCTAACAAATGCTTGTTTTTGAATGTGTGATAGGTCTAACATGTTTGTGTGCAAGGTTTGAGAAACACTAACACATTCTCTTTAGGGAAGACAAACGGTCAAAGCATTCTAGATCTATCAACATTTTTTGTTAAGTTAGAAATATTTGTTTTGGTGCATAAAAAGAACAAACAAAATTTGTTTTTAGTGCTCTTAAAATGACCTATTTCAAGCTTTCCTAAGGTACGAATCATCATTTGGTGCTTTAAAAGGAATGACACAAATGCAAACTTCATTTTGGTCTTATTAAATTGAACCATTTCAAGCTTTCTTAGAATAGGAACTCTTATTTGGTGCTTTAAAAAGAACACCACAAATGAATCTTTCATTTTGGTGCTCTTAAAAATGAGCCATTTCAAGTTTTTATAAGTTAGGAATTGTTATTTGGTGCATAAAAAGTACAAGCATTTCAATTAAGGTGCTCTAAAAATGAATTCTTTCCAAGTTTTCATAATTAGGAACTTTGATTTTGGTGCATAAAAAGAACAAACACAAAATGATTTCTTTTTGTTGACGCATGCTCGTTTTCACTTTTGTTGACCAAGTTAAAAACCAGGATTGATTTCTTAGAAACACTCAAATTTGGATTTAAAAATGAACAAGTTATTCTTTATGTCTTGGACCATTGCTATCTTAGGTCAATGATATCCTAAATACTTCATATTGGTGCAATTAAAAAGAACAAGTTATTTTGTTTTATTCACATATTTTAGGGGATAGCATCGTTTGAGGTGCTTAAAAAGAATCAAACTGCTATGAAGTGTATGTTGTGCATTCAATGATTGGCAAACTAGATGGTTTTCTTCTCACCTCGCACCTTTTGGCAATCTTGGGTGAGCAAAAACATCTTGAGCTTCACACCTTTCTTTTCAAGCATACCTTTTTAGAGGGCCTGCCTATTGAGAAACATCTCATGTTGGAGAACTCATAGGCGATCTAAGCGGTAATTTTTTTCTAGACTGTTATATAAATAAGTTGTGGGTGTTAGGAAAGTTCATCATCCCGCCGAGTGCTGATGGCCTCTACCAATGTATTTTCCCTCAGTATCCTTGTGATGTGTAAAAACCCATAAGGGCTAGGAGGTTCTTAATTGAAAAAAACACTACATGTATAGGGGCCCGAAAATAATATCCCCAAAACATTACTAAGAGTCAAATTATTTTAGAAGCTACCCTTTTATCCAAAAACATTCTTTAAAGTGGTTCATTGGAATTTACTTTTAAGAAGTTACTTGCCATGTCCGACTATAGGCCTGCACCATAAGCTGCATGTAAAATTATCCCTTTAGGGCATGAGGCAGGCCTACCTAAAAGAATGGTTTCTATCCACTAGGGTTGCAATTGCTTGTTTATGTTAAACTAGCAAAATACATTCAAAACAATCTTGACATCAAATTTTGTGCTTGATTTAAAAAGAACACATCCAAACAAACATTAAACATGATGATCGAATTGCAAACCCTTTTGCTTAGTGTATGCTTTTGAGAAAATCCTTATATTTGCACTCCTTAAAGGATTTCCTTGAAGGCTTCTGAATATTCGAGCTTTAATTTAAGGTTGCATTGATCAAAGTAAACATTTGGGAACTATGGCTTGGGTGTCATGATTTCACAACTTAAGCTATATACATGAAGGTCACACAAGTCCATGCTTTTTGAGTTAGTCCAAGTGTTGTTGTATCACTTTCCATACTCCAAACATAGAGAAATTGAGAGAAAAACTAGCTTTAATCTTGCAAAAATCTAGAGAGAGATTGCTAAAAAAAATAGTTGCATTTGCTCTCACATTTTCTAGAGCACTTGCCAAAAAATTCATTGCATTTGCACAAAATTCCAGTGTAGTTGTCACATTTTCTGAGCAGTTGCCAAAAATTCATTGCATTTGCTCTCTATTCCAAAAACTTCACTAATTAAAATTAGTTGCATTTGAAAAAAACTAAGCAATTTCTATAGGATGTGCACACTTACTTTTATTTCCTTGCATTTGCTTCTAAGAAACTAGTGCACTTAACACTAAGATTCTTTTATTTTCCCAAGAAACTCACTTTTTCCTAAGTAGTTATTGTATTTGACAGAAACACATAGAAGTTGCACTTGCCATTCCAGCTCGCACTTGCTTCTCCGAAACCTGAGCACTTAACACCATTTTTGCTACACTTAATAAATCTAGCCACTTTTTCTCATAGTCTTTTGTATTTGCTTAAAAAACCAGTGCTATTGCTTTATCCTACTAACAATTGGGAAAAAAAAACCAAAGATGTTTATAGGATCATTATTAGAACAAAACAATTGGAAAAGCAGATAAGTCACATAGTCCCTCATCCATTATTTCCATCCTACTTATTAGAAATCAAAATTAAAAAAAACCACTGGGATCATTCCTTCACTCAGACATCTATGATATCAACAGTTACTTGGGACTCATAGATAGTTCAAGTAATATTTTCCACAACATCTCCTCTAGAAAAGGAAGTGAAATATCAACCCTAGTCCTTCAACATTTTGATTTCTGAAAAGTAGCACTATTCCAAAACAATGCTCAAACCTTAGGGTCTTGAGCTTCATAGCAACCATCTCAAACACCATTCACCATATGATGATTTGGCGACTGACTGCTTCGGTTCAACAATCGAACCTTACACCAACAATCATACAGTCACACTTCAAACTGATTGAAGGAGCACAAAAATATATCATTATTAGTTTAAGGAGCTTTATATTTGTGATAAAAGAAACACCCAATTAGTGGAGAAATGCAGTGAACATCTTAGATAAAGAAGGGGAGAAATTAGACCTAACAGTTGGAAGACCCATGTCACCACCTCTCGCATGGCAATAAGTATGATCCTCTTAGAAATATAAATTGAATGACCTTGTGACAAGATATTGAGCACCATAGCATCCCCAAAACATGTTGATTTATTACCCAAATCACTCTTATCAAGGGTCACAACATCTAGTAGGGAAACAACATCAAGGGTTTCGAAATCACCATCAAGAAATAATTCCAAAACATCAAATCTCCCTAAATAAAATTGAGAGAGATCTTGAGGAACTTAAACGAAATTGAAATTTGACGTATCACCAATGCCATGTGTAATATCAGAACATTACATATCCACAATAAACAAACATCATTCCACAAACACCTCAATATCCACATCAACAACACTTCCAATATCCATAGTATCAAGGAGTTCCACAACACCAAGGTGTACCTCAAACTCAAGATCAAATAATTCCTCAAGTTCGATATATAGTTGCACCCCACCCTCAAGGTACCTACAACACACAAAAAGGACTTAACCCTCCTTATACACAACATGGTTATCAAGGGTTCGTGCCTTCACAAAAACCCACCTATGATCGAGAAAACACCATCGAACAACAAGGTTATAACATTCTTCCAAACCAAATGAACACACTTATTAATGATATAACCTTGCAGTTACAAAACAATCAACTCGGTTACCAAAACAATCAATTGAACAACCAACAACAAAATCAAGAGCAGAAAAATCAAGGAGGGCAACAGAGGCAATACGATCAACCAAGAAGGAAATTCATTCCTTTGGGAGAGACTTTAGAGGTAATCATGCACAAACTAGTACAATAGGACCTTATCAAAATTAATGATAGTCCAACTTATGGTGAACCAAACTTTAAACCCCCTGGGTATAGATTGTATGAACAATGTGAGTTCCACAAAATCAAAGGTCATGATACATTAGAATGTGTTACTCTCAAAAATATCATCCAATACCTTATTGATCAAGGGGAAATAGCTATTGAAAATGACTTTCAAGGCTCAAACACTAATAACAATGACAATGTATCAACCTCAAAAGTTAAAAACAACGATCAAGATCTATCTATCACTAATCACATTGACAATGTCTCTACATCATCCAATGAGCAAGAGGACATACATCAAGAGTTTAATCCCAAGCATGATCAAACTCAAACACCCAAATCTAGCAATTATCCAATCCAAGATACATTGACATCATTAAATATCATAGAGGTACATATTGGTGATCAAGAGAATCTTAATCCCACACTTGTACCCAATGCAGAAAATCAAAGCAAAGAGCTATCACCCATATTCCCACATTTTGAGGAAATCCAAGGATCCTTTTCAAGCAATCCATTCTTTGAAATTGATCCATGTCAAGAGTACGAACCAAAGCATATCGAAGATAATACCGCGGAAAGTCAAGATAAAAAATCCCTATCATCAAAATACTACAATGACTTGGAAAATATCTTCCAAGACATCTAAGGTTTTCCAAAAGAAGAACAAATCCATATTCAAAGCACACATACATCTACCAATCTTCATCCAAAACAAGAGTCTCATACTCTTGATGATACCATAAACAAGGAACAAGAGTTGCCTACTCTTAACATCTTTACACATGATCAAAGCACAAAAAAATCTATAAACATATTTTAAATTGATCAAGAAGATGCATTAAAATTAGAAACATCCTCCAGGTAGGTTGAAGACATCGAGCATGAAAATATGGAGCACAGTATCTTAAAATTAGCAAAGATAACTAACAATCTTTAGTAGCAGAGCATTGGGTATACAATAGTCAAAGAAGCACCAATATATTTTGAAGGGCCATCAAAATTTGATATTTCATAGAATCAATCCAAAGATATCAATTAGGAAGTTATCCCACATATGAAGGATCCTATCAGTGAAGAAGCCATCACATTTGAAGAACCGCAATAGAGCAGAGAAGGATTATTAACTTGTTTTCAAGGTAAATCATATCCTATGACAAATAAAATCTTTCAATAGATGCATTATCAAGACAAAGAGTTAGGCCTACATGAACAGGGTATCCTAGCACCAGTGCAAATTATTGGCAATCCTAAGCATCAAGGTCTTGGTCATTCAACAATTAAGGGATCTCAACATATCAGGGATACCTCTATAATACTAGGGGAAACTTTATCTAATGAAAGCATCAACATAGAGAGCACGAAGAGTCCTTATGATAAAATTACTACCAACACTACAACTAGCCATATCATGAATCATCATACACACATATTTCAACCCTCCAATTGGGACAAGCAATGAGAGAAAAGGCTATATCCAAGAATGAAACAAGTCATTGAAGCAAAAGAAATAGTAAAACAAAATGAACAAGAAAATTTTAAATGGATACAAAAGAAAAAGCAAGAAAATAATCCCTACCAAATTCCATTAGTCAATGAAACTGTGGGGAAAAATAAAAAAGGTAAGTTCATCCATTAAAGATGTCTATCAATACAAAAGAAAGCTTCAAGAGAGACCTACAAGGTATATCAAGACATTGGTCCCAATTGAATCTCCATATCCACCCATCATTGCTCATAGTCCCAAGTTTGGAGAGTCAAAGGTTCCAAACTTTCAACTAATCCATCTAAATATCATATCCCTCAATGCATTTCGCCATCCAAGATATCCAAATCTCTCATTAACTATGCATTGGAAACAACTCTTTATCATAAGGATTCTAAGGGCACTCTATCACGATGTGTGCATCAAGGAAAGGTTAACTTCAATATCGACAATGAAGATAAGAATTATCAAGGGTTACATTCAAGTGCTCGTATCTTAGCAAAACAACTCCTCCAATTAGGATATCATTGGCATGTCATGACAACAAAAACAACCATATCAACACCAACAATATCTACTTCAACACCACTAGGTGGTTCAACATGAGCAGGAAATTATCACCATGATGAAAACCTGGTAAACAGGCATCTTGTGTGACATAAAAAATCAATAAAGAGAAATAGAAAAATCAATAAAATAATCAAGAGAAAAATCATCCTCTAGTGAAAACCACTACGATGGTGCTTTGGACAAGTTCCATGATGAAAACTTGGCAAACAGGCATCATGTGTTGAATCGATCATTTACGTGTACCATTTCAGGTGGAAGCATCACAATTGATCCATAATAAATCCAATCCATTTTTATCCCAATCCAATGTATCTTGATCTTGACAAATTTTTGGTGTACACTTTAAACTTGCTTATGGAAAACATCTTGACATGGGTCACTATCATTGAACCTATCCTATCTGGAACTATCTGAGTCATGAGGAATTGTCCAAAAAGAGGCATACTCTATCCAAACATGTTATCCTATCACAATATAATCCATCACCTACATTGCTAGACACTGGGGGAAAGTACTTACCTCTTGCTTCAGAATAAATCTTAATCTATGCCTTCTAGCTCACATTGTGATCTAGGTATTGTCCAAACAACAAGGTGTGTCACATGGTACCCTTCCCAGTTCGTCCCACCAACAAGGTATACCACCAACACACTATTAAGGTAACCTTCGAAATAGTTCATCCCAAAAACAAGGTATACTTCCAATGCACCACCAGGGTAATCTTTAAAATAGTTCGTCCCACCAACAAGGTATCCCACCAACACACTACTAGAGTAACTTTTGAAACAATTCATCCTGACAACAAGGTGTACCACCAATGCACTACCAAGGTAACCTTCAAAGATACCAACAACATGGATTTTTCCCTCACTCACACTTCTAAGATATCAATAGTTGCTTGAACCTCATAGCTAGTTCAAGTAAGCTTTTTTGCAACATACCCTCTAGAAAAACAAAGTGAAATATCAATCTAAATTTTCAATATCTTAGCACTATTAGGATAACCTTCGAAACAGTTCATCCCACGAATGCACCACCAGAGTAACCTTCAAAACAATTTGTCCCAACAACAAAGTGTACCACCAATGCACTACCAAGGTAACCTTCAAAGATACCAACAATGTGGATTATTCCTTCACTCAAAAATTCTAAGATATCATCAGTTTCCTGAACCCTACAACTAGTTCAAGTAAGCTTTTTCGTACCATAGTGAAACCTTGGCAAATAGGCACTATGTTTGAATAAGACCCACATCATTATCTATCGGTGCTATCCACAACACCCACCCATCCATTTCATAAAACATGTATCCAACTGTGGCTTGTTACTAATTAAGGAAAGTAGTTTTGTCTCCAATTGGGGGCACCTTCCTGAAGTTGGTTGTGGGTTAGATCTTTGAACATCCTATCATGGTCATAAAACAAAAAAATAAAAAAAAATATGAAAAACAACAAAAAATCAAAAACATTTGAAAACCATAAAAAACAAAACATCGTTGGGTTATTCCTTCACTCAAAAAGTCTAAGATATCAACATTTTCTTGAACCTCACAGCTAGTTCAAGTGGATTTCCCGCAACCTAAAAAATATTTTTTCTAGAGATGTGATTTTCAAGGAGTTTAGAGCTTGTTTAGATGAATAACAAACAAAGGAAAAAGAATGAATGAAAATAGTGCACTTCAAAAAATAGAAAAGCAAGAAGATGTACTTGTGGAAGAACAATCAAATGGATCAAAGGATGGATAAGAAGAAGAGGGCTCATTTAAGAGTTTAGATAATGATGTGCAAGATAAGCACATGGAAGAATAGGTAGATTATATTATATTTTTTAGGGAGGCTCTCTCTTCAAGGGACAATGAGTCTTGGATTCATGGCATACATGAGGAGATGCTAGCCTTGTATATTTGTGATACCTAGGATCTTATCATTTTTCTTGAGGGAAGAAATCCCATTGGTTGCAAGTGAGTGTACAAAAATAAATTTAGTGTAGATGGTTGGTTAGGGAAATACAAGACCAAACTAGTGACTAAGAGCTACTCCCCAAAAAGGGAATTGATTTTAGTCAATTTTTCTCTCATGTTGTTATCTTTTATTAGATTCCTTTTATGCATTGCTAAAGGTTGTGATTTTAATATTGAGAAAATAGATGTTTTTTATTATACAAGCAGGGGTTAGGGACCTGATCCTATACAAAAATAGCAAAACAATCCAAAGCAAACAACAACTAGATAAGAACAAAAAAATAGAGAAGACAACCAAGGAAACGACACTACATCTCCTCACCCCAAACATTAGAGAACAATATCAAGCAAGTTTTATGGGGTCATAAAAAAACCTTATCTAAGTACTAGTATAAACTTAACCAAACCATAATATCGTTAACCCACTAACTATCAAAAGACAAGAAAAACTTGTCATAAGTTCCTAGATAGTGCATAACCATAATAACAAAGATTAACAAAATATAATAAAAGTTCAGGCTTAAAAATCCCATATCAAACTTAACATAAAGGAAACCAAAAATACCAATCGACCAAATACACAACAAAACTAGGACCGAGACCAAACAAGACAGAAAAACTAGGAATCCTCTATAAGACTCCAAGTCTTCTGAAGATATTCCATCGTTTCTTCCAGGATGCCCTTCAACTCCATCATCCTAGAACGATCCACTTCAACCCTTCTTCCTTTTTTCCTTGGCTTGATATGATACCCATTACTGCTCTTTTCATAACTTTTTCCATGACTTTGCACATGTTCTTGATGGTCTCCTCAATGGTATGAAACCTATTAGAATTGTCCTCCTTTTCCATCATTCTTTCAATTTTCTCCACCCTCTCCATGAGCATGTCATTTTTTATCTTTTCAATTTCAGTCTCTTTCACTTTCAAACTCTCAGGGTTAGGAGGGGTGTTGGTAGTCAACTCAATGGCTTCCAAATCAATCGAACTATCATTTTTTTTTCCTTCTCTACTTTACCAAGGTTAATCCCTTAATCCTCACATTGCTCCTCATCCTGTTGATTATTCTCTTCTTTCGATTCTTGGCTGGTGTCCTCGAGCACATCAAACTCTGAGCCACCCTTGTCCTCTAAGAACTCCATTTCCTCAAGGCTATCAGGAACATATTCCTCCTTGGAGGAGATTTGTTTCTCCTCCTTGACCACCTTTTCCCATTTTTATCCTTTGATTCAAGAGGGGCCTCACTCCTCTTTTTAGCAAAACTTTTTATTTTCTTGCTTATCTCCTGTCCCTTTGAAGCAGCTAAATAAAAGCGGGTTGACCTATGACCCCCAAGGGGAGTGAGCCCACTTTTAGGGCTAATATCTTTATCGTCATGAATAGTAATGGTAGGGGTTTTAGGGCAAGGCTCTTTTATCACCACCTTCATTTTCTTTATGATGCCTGAGGAAAGGGGGGTTGTGCTTCATTTTCTCAAAGTGATTTTTAGGAGCTCCTTCCAAGAGGGGTGCACATTTTTAGGTGGGGAGTCTGATGCTTTTTGTGGAATTTATTTTTTTAGGGAGTAGGTATGGATTTCAATCAACTTGATTTTGATAGATATTTTTGGGGAATGAAGGTTCTCAATCAAATTATGAGCTAAATTCTTTTGCAAGGTGGTAGCGAGAACATATTTGTAAATTTCCCTAATTAAACCTTGATGCAATTGTGGGTTTACCCCATTAGCCAGACTTTGTTGCAGGGACGAAAGGAGAAATAAGGGCATATTAATTTTCTCAAAGTGGTGGATGTGGTTGAGTATAGGAAAATAGTACCCGTGAACAAATTGAAATCTACCCTCAAGAGTGAAATATTTCATCACAAAAAAACTTACATTATGGTATGGAGGCGGGAACTGCAACCTTGAATAGCCATTTTGAAACCTCTAAGCTTTTTCCTTGGCTTTGAAAAACTTATCGATGTAATTATGGTAGTTCCTCATGTTTTTTTGGAAATTTTCTTCCCTTCATATTTGAAAATAGTGGCTTGAGCAATAAGTTTTTCATCTATAGTGAAATGAAGCCCTCCTCGATTTACCTCACCATTCTTCCAAGCATTCACAAATTTGTAACTGAGTTCCTCACTGTAACCCTGCATTGCTTCAAAATATAGGGTGAAACATACATGTTCAAAGAGGTTCCATGTTGGGAAAATGTGTCTCAACCTTGCAATTATATACAATTTATTGTTGATAGGATGTATATATATTTATATATATATTTCCTAGTTACACCGATAAGTGTATACAATAGAAAAAAAGAGCAAAATGTGAGTGTGTTAACTTTTTCAAGAAACTTCTAAAATGGCCGACATACATTAAATAATGATATATTGTAAATTTGGACCATTCGTTATTAGGTTTTAGTTCTAACGGAAGATATTTGTTTGGCTTGTATTTCCTTAGAATGTTTCCCTATTTTAGAGGGCGTTGTATTACGACTGTGGTACAAAGAGATGATGATGTATTCTGAGAGTTTGATAGTGGTAGTGTTGTCTCTAGATCTTTGGTGGTGATACTCCTGTGAGAAGATTTCTCTGTAAGTATATTATAATCTTTGCAATTTACTAAATAATGTATTGGGATGCTTTTGGAGTGTGGGGTTTTACTCCCGAAATAGTTTTCCCCACGTAAATAATTGTGTCGTGGTTGCATTATATTTATGTTTATTTTTGTTTAAGTTTATGTAATTGATAAAGATTTGTAATTTTTTTCATTACTCTCCTCTGAAGATTAGTGTAGGAAGTTGTTATGCTACCTTAGCTTCCTTACACTCCACAACTCAACATTGTGTCTCAGAGATTCATGCTTGCTCAACTCTATTTTGTTTTTGGGGCCTCCCATTATCTCTTCACTAGTTAGACTATCCTTGCGTAGAAGCAAGTATTCTGCCCTTATTCTTTTTTCCTCAAAAATTGAGATCACCAACAATTTAAAATTTTTAGTGTTGAGGATGACGTTAGGGCTTTTCATTTGGAGAGGCAACAGTTCAAACCCACTGGTTATGATTTTAAGTAATTTGGACTTATCACAAGGAGATAACTCGTGCCTTATGTTCAATCCTTTATTGGGAATGATAACACCCTTTCAATAATGAGGCATCATTAAGTCTTCTTGATTATACCCAATGTTATCTACCTTGGCCGATATAGAAACATCATTTCCCCAATCCATCAAAATATTTTTAATGGGTCTCACAGTTGAAATCATGATTTGAAATTATTTTAAATTGCTTTCCTTTATTATCTGAGCATGAGCCATTTATAATATTTTTTCTTTTTGTCTTGTTAAAACTATTTTCTCGATGAGAATCTTGAGGAGGAGACTTATATGTAACAACCTGATGGCTTTATAATCAAAGGAAATGAATAATTGATTTACTACTTTCTTGATGAGAATCTTGAGGAGGAGATTTATATGCAACAACCTGATGGTTTTATAATCAAAGAAAATGAATAATTGATTTACAAGTTTAAATGGTCATTGCATGGTATAAAATTGTCACCAAGATGTGGTACTAGAATTTTGATTTCTTTGCATTGAATTTGGTTTTATTAGGAGTGATGGAGATCATTGTATTTATATTAAGACTATTGATGATTAGATACTAATTTTTGTCTTATATATGGATATGTCATTTATTAGTAACAACAAGGTAATGATCAAGGAGCTCAAAACTCAAATTTTTGTTCAACATGGACTTGGGGGCTATTAAATATATTCTTGGGATAGATAAATAAGGATCTGGTACATATAAAACTTTGGTCGAGTCAAAGTATGTGGATACTATTTTGTGATAGTTTAGTATGCTTGACTATAAGTCATTGAGTATTTCATTTCATGTTGATACTAAGCTTACTTTAGACATGTTTCCTAATTTTAATGATGATTTTTATGAAATTTCTAACCTGCCTTGTGCTAGTGTTTTTGGTAGTTTGATGTATGTAATGGTTTGCACTAGACTCGATATTGGCCAAGCAATGGGAGTTTTGAGTAGGTTTATGTCTAACCTTCATAGAGAGCATTGAACTTTCATTAAGAGGGTATTTTTATATATGCATGCAATTTATTATTATTATTTATTTTATCATGGTACTAATGATGTGAACAAGTTATTAGAAATACATGACTTTTGTTGATGTGGATTGGGCTGGTAACTTGGATAGTCGAGGTCCATTAGTGGCTATATTTTCTCTTTTCTTGGAGGTACAATTATTTATATGAGTAAAATGAAGCCCGCAATTATTTTATCCATCATATAATAAGACTATATGGCTACTGTACATGTCTTTAAGGAGGTATTTTGGTTACCAAGACTTGGTATGAGTATTAGTTTTGATTGCAAGATTGTTAGAATCAAATGATATAGTCAGAGTGTTATTGTGTGGCCAAAAATATTATGTATCATTCTCATAATAAGCACATTGATGTTCAATATCACTTTGTGTGAGAAATGTTTGAGAATGGTAGTGTCTTGTTAGATAATATTAACACTCTAGATAATGTTGTAGATTCACTTATGAAGACAATGACCACATATAAATTCTCTTGGAATAGGAAGGCCATGGGCTTCAATACTTGTACTTAATTTATCAAGTGGGAGAATGTTGGGATTAAGGTGTCATTTACCTTGTAAATTTATGTATTACTCATGTGTCTCCAACACTCTTGGAAATTCCCAGTAGACACCTAGTGTGTAATTAAAAATTAAATTACAATTTAGATTCCCTTAAAATTTTGATATTAGTTATCATATGCATTCAAAAAAAAGGTGGAACATACTAGTGGTGGCTATAATTGACATTGGGATCACTAAATACACTTTTCCAATTCTGGGTGCTAGGATTGAGGAGTAGAGAGTCTTGCATGATAGACAACACCTATATGATTTGGCCACTTCATTTTAAAGTTTCATACTTAGGGATTTGAGCCATTGGGGGTTATGACATCAAAGGTATATTTCCAGTTATGTTAACTATTCTTGGGGCCAATTGATTACACCCCATGTGATGCCCATGTGAAGTCATCGATGCATTTTCTATTCTCAAAATATGCTCTCCAAGGTAGGTGTTGGGTTTTTGCATGATAGTATGGCTTTGGTATCCACTATTTTGGTAAATCGTTTATGGTTTTATTGTCTTTATGCATATATATTGAGAGTATGAGATGTTGCTTTTATATGAGATTATTTTATAGGTACATAGGTGTTTTCAAAGTGATGTTAGAGTGAAGAGAGTGATAGTGTGTGGACGTATCTCACCTTTGAAGAGTAATACATACTTGTCCTCTTTATTGTGTGGTTTTTTTCTTCTCGAAATGGTTTCGCCACATAAATCTTGTGTTGACATGATAATTTGATTTGTTTCTTATTACTAATATATGCAATCAAATAATTAATCATATGGTAATCCTCTTTTTAAATAAATAGATTTTGGATTTGCACAGACTTGTAGAAGTTATTCTTGTAATATTTTTACCTTGTTTCTCAATAGGAGCCTCTTAGTGGGTTAGAATCAATAGATATAGTCAAAGTGTTATTTTTTTGGCTAAAAATCCTCTGTATCATGCTCATACTAAGCACTTAGATGTTCAATATCACTTTGTGCAAGAAATTATTGAGAATGGTAAGGACTTGTTAGAGAATGTTGTTACTTTGGTTAATGTTGTAGGTTTACTTATGAAGCCAGTGACAACATATAATTTCTCTTGGTACAAAAAAGGCCATGGGCCTTGAAACTTATACTTAATTGTAATTATTTACCTATGGATGTATTTATAATGTATAATATCAAGTGGGAGAATGTTAGGATTAAGGTGTTATTTACCTTGCAATTCTATTTACAATTCATATATCTCCAACAATCTTGAAACATGCCATTAGATGCCTAAGGTGTGATTGAAAATTGAATTTTAATTTATATTCTCTTAGAATATTAATTGCAATTTATATTCTCTTAGAATATTAATTGCAATTTATATTCTCTTAGAATATTAATTGCAATTTATATTCTCTTAGAATATTAATTGCAATTTATATTCTCTTAGAATATTAATTGCAATTTATATTCTCTTAGAATATTAATAGCAATTTATATTCTCTTAGAATATTAATTTTAGTTATCATATTCATTCATGAAGAAGGTGGAGTACAATGGTAGTGGTTATATTTGAATTTTTTATGACTAAATGCACTTTCTCAATTATATGTGCTAGGATTGAGGAGTGGAGAATCTTGTATGGTAGACAAGACTTACATGAGTTAGCCACTCCATTTTTAAGTGCTATAATTGGGGATTTGAGCCATTAGGAGTTTTGACATTGAAGATTCCTTTGTGATTGTGTGTACTATTTGGTAGGTCAAGTGATTGAACCCATGGGATATCTATGTGCAATCATTGATGCATTTTCTATTCTTAAATGATGCTCTCCAAGGTGGTCTTGGGGTTTTAAAATGATACCATGGTTTTGGTATCTATTATTTTGATAAACAATTTATAGTTTTATCCTCTCTCTATGCCTATATATTGAGATTATGAGATGGTGGTTTTAGATGAGATTATTTTATAGGTACGTATGTGTTGTTGAAGTGTTGTTAGAGTGAAGAGAGTTATTGATGAGGATTCATAGGGTATAGGTTATGATATAGGATTTAAATTATTATTTTAATATTTGTTAGTTTTATCCTACATAAAAAGTTAAAAGTAAAAGTTAGTTTCCTATTTGTTAGGAGGTTAGTCATAATTAGCTAATAGGTTATTTAGTTTTGCATAGCATAGAAAATTGTTATTATCTCCACTTCACGTGAAGATTTGGATGATATTTCTGAATCTTTAATTTAGGCATATGCATGCTTACATATCATTAATTTAGGCATACTCATGCCTATATAATATTGTATTTTCTTTTCACGTAGGCAGATTGGAAATACAAGTTTACAGTTTTTATTTGTAGAGAATAATGCCATTGTTTGAATTTGTTCTCCGAATGCAGAGATTACTGTCTCATTTGTAGAATTGAATTTTTGTTTGTTGTTCATTATCTTGCTTATCTCCATATCAGTTGGTATCAGAGCAATCTTTGATCCATGGGATAATCTTTCCAATCCATTTTATTTATTTTTTGTTTTGTAGATCATTGTTTTTTTAAGCTCTTTATAGAATTTTTCATAAAAAATACAAGTTGAAGTGTTTTCTTGCAAAACTTTCATTCATTTTTTTATGAATATTTTTTGTTAATTGTTTTTAGCAACCCATCTATTGTTTGATAAGAATATTTTTACACAAAAAATATTTTGTGAAATGATTTTTGGGTTTTGAATATTACACTCTCACCTTTCCAAAACATTTTACAATTTTGAATTTGGTTTAGATTTGTGAAATTTATCTTAGTCTTAATATTGCTATTGTAGCTGTTGACTACAAAAAGAAAACAAACAGTTTTTATTAGTGAGTTTGAGTGCAAAAGCATGGTTTTGAGTGTAAAAACATGTTTTTAATATTTTTGGCATGGTCTTACTTTTAAAAATAAAGAGTTTATATTCTTTATTTTATAAAATTTTATTATAGATCTCCCAAATGTTTAAAAAATATATATATCTCAATTTTGTCTGAGAGATTATTAATTTTGTAAGTTGTGATTTGATTGGTATTTCACTTTGAAAATTTGTCAAATTGTGTCTGGTGGAGTCTCAAACATCTCTATAAAGCAATTTCATTTTACCCATAAAGGATCTCTTAATTTAATTATTTTTGTCAAAATTTAAGTTTGTAGAGTGTTGGCTATATTGCTTGCCCATTTTATTGTTGGGAGGCATAAAGCATTTCACTGGCTTTAAGTCATAATAACATGGTTGCTAATTTAGCTAAGCAAGTTGTTGAACTCATAAGTGTAATAACCACATTGACTAATAAAGTCAATTATATTGTAGTTCAATGACTCCCTGGTCCCGAAGGCCACCAACCTCCATCCAAATGTGAGATCAAGATCTATGATAGATCCCAGTATTTTGATGTGCTCTACACTTGGATTCTTGACATGGAGACATGGTTTGCCTACAATGAGATCCCTAATAATGACAAGGTTCCTTTTACAAAGTTGAAGCTCTCTAGTGTTGCTAAGGTATTAGTCATTGAATGACAAAATGCTCAAAATCCTATCAACACATGGGATCAACTTGTCACAATTTTGAAGGATACATCCTATCCTTCAAACTATATCAATATTTACATATCAAATGGCTTCGTTTGAGACAAGGATGACAAATGTTTGTGCAAGATTACATCTAGACCAATTCAATTAATTAAGGATACTACTTCGAGTGCAAGATCCAATTGATGCTCTTATTCTAAAGTTTAAAAGTGGTTTACATGAACATTTGTTTAGGGAGTTGAAATATACTACCCTAGCAACACTTGATGTTGCATTCAACAAAGCAAAAATGGCAGAAGAAAATTTGTTTCCCAATCTCAAGCATCTTGGTCTTCATTTTCTATAGATCCTCCAAAAGCTTCAAGTTCTCTGCCACAACAAAAAAATTCTAAAGAGAAAAATTCTTCTCTTTCCTCTTCTTCTCATTCTACTCATTCTCCTTCTTCTGATACTAAGAAATCTAGTAAATTTTGTAACTATTGTAAAAAGAAGGGTCATGAAAAGTTTGAACGTTTTAAATTCAAGAAGGTTCTAATTGTATAGTCTCATGATGTGGATAAGAAGAATATTCCCATCGAGACTTCTTATGATGATAGATCATATGATGAGTTAAAAGGTAGACTCAATAAGGTCACCTTGATGAACTATCATTCTATTTTAGGGGGACGAGGCAATTTTTTTATCACTCTTGCTCACCTAATACATAATTTCTCTGTGGATTATATCATCAATAGTGGCTCAAAAAAAAACTTGATCATGAAGTTCATTATCAAAAAACTTCATTTGTTGATGGATCCACATCCTCATCCATACTCACGTGGATGGAAGGATACTGGTTCATACTCATAGATCACACACACATGCATGATGTCATTTGCATTTGGTCCCAAATTCCTTGATAAGGTCACTTGTGATGTGACCACTATGGATTGTTGTCGTTTGTTGCTAGGAAAACCCTATCAATATGATAGGAAATCTTATTGTTATTCCTTTAATAACACTTACACACTGCAATAAGATAATAAGACATACTTAATCAAATGTACTAAGAGCACCACAAATCTAGTACTCAGTTGCAAACAAGCACAAAAAGCTATCAATCAAGCATAAGAGCTTGCACTAATTTTTATAAGGCCACAATTTGACAATTCTAAAGAAAAATTCACTGTCTCCAAACCACATGCTACTCTTGAAAAGTTGTTGTAGTCTTATACACGTGTTTCAAGAGCCTAAGACACTTCCCCCAGAATGAGCAATCAATAACACTATTGACATTGTTCCTATTGCTTCTCTTCCTAATGCCCCATTGTATCAGCAATCCATTCTTCAAACTAATGAAATAAAAAGGAAAATTCAAGATTTATTGTCCAAATATTTCATTAAATTGAGTACATCCCCTTGTGCTTCACCATTTTTTCTTATTCTCGAGAAGGATGGAACTTGGAATCTTTGTATTGATTTTTGGGCATTAAATAAGATCACCATAAAAAATCAATATCCACTTCCATGCATTGATGACCTTTTGGATCAACTTCAAGGTTCCAAATTTTTCTCCAATATTATCTAAAATTTGGGTATCATTAGGTCAGAGTTCAGGCAGAGGACACATGGAAGACAACTTTCAAGACTAAAATGGGTCTTTTTGAGTGGCTTTTGATGCCTTTTGGTTCACCAATGCTCTTTGTCACTTTCATGTGATTGATGCATGAGGTATTTCATGTTTGTTTGGAAAAAAAATTTATCATCTACTTAGATGATATCCTTGTATTTTCTCACACTTGGAAAGTCCATCTTCAACATTTAGAACATGTTCTTCATACACTCCAAAAGAACAATTTGTATGACAATTTTCCTAAGTGTTCTTTTGGTCAGACATCCATCTCCTACCTTGGATTTGTCATTGATGCACATGGAATTCAGGTAGATCCTACAAAAGTGGAAGTTCTTCTCAAGTAGCCTACTCCAAATCTCATTAAATTGTGGAGTTTTCTTGGTCTTACGAACTTCTACCGCAAGTTCATACTACATTACTCAAACATTTCCGCACCTTTGCACCAGTTGACAAAGACCAATGTTGCATTTAAGTGGAAAGACAACCATTCTCATGCTTTCAACAGATTGAAAGAGAAAATATGTTCTGCACCTGTTCTGATTCTACTAGATCTCTCACAACCTTTTGAGATTGAGATAGATGCTTCACAATATGCCCTTGGAGTTATTCTAAAGAAAAATGGTCATCCTGTGGCCTATCATTCAGAAACTTTATCTACTGCTAAACATAACTACTCCACATATGATAAATAATTATATGCATATTTCCAAGCCATCAAGTATTGGATACATTATATTTTGGAAAAATAAATAGTTGTTCATACTAATCACTTGCCTCCACAGTTTCTTGAATCTCAGAATAAAATTGAAGAAGCTAGGCATATGAAGTGGGCTTCATATTTAGAACAATTTCACTTGGAAATCAAGTATAAGAAGGGGAACACCAACAATGTTGTATATTATCTTAGTCGCCCTCCTACAACACATGCTTTAACAACTATGACCACTTCTCATTTGGGATTTTAGACATGGTCTTCTCAGTATGCTCAAGATCCTAATTTTGGAACTATTTACACAAGTCTTCAAAATCCCTTAGCTTCCAATTTGACACCTTTTCAAGATTTTCATATCAAGGAAGGTTTACTCTACAAATTGGATAAGCTTTATGTCCCTCGAGATCATCAAAATTCTCTTCTAAAGGAGGCTCAATCTACTCTTTATGGTGGTCATTTTGGCAAGCAGAAAACACTTCATCATTTGTAGTGGTTCTTCTATTGGCCTCATATACAGTAATACGTTCCACATTTTTTGAATAAATGTGTAGTTTGTTGCTGCTCCAAACCAACCAACAGAAAGATGGATTTGAGTATTCCCTTGCCTATTCCTTCTCATACTTGGGAGAGTATTTCCATTGATTTGGTTACTCTCTCGTCATTGAATCTCTATTTACTGTTCATTATTTTGCTTGTTTCCATATTAGTTATTGTGTGTGGATGTATCTCACATTTAAAAATTACTACATACTTTTCCTCTTTCTTTTATGGATTTTTTTTCTTGAAAGGGTTT